>JACXGI010003157.1:17837-65355 GCA_016801175.1 Esox masquinongy | reverse complement strand
GAGTGTGAAGCGGTTGGGATGAGGATTAGCACCTCTAAATCTGAGGCCATGGTTCTCAGCAGGAAACCGATGGAGTGCCTCCTCCGGGTAGGGAATGAGGCGTTACCCCAAGTAAAGGAGTTTAAGTATCTCGGGGTCTTGTTCGCGAGTGAGGGGACAATGGAACGGGAGCTTGGCCGGAGAATCGGAGCAGCGGGGGTGGTATTGCATTCGCTTTCCCGCACCGTTGTGACGAAAAGAGAGCTGAGCCGGAAGGCAAAGCTCTCGATATACCGGTCAATTTTTGTTCCTACCCTCATCTATGGCCATGAAGGCTGGGTCATGACCGAAAGAACGAGATCGCGAGTACAAGCGGCTGAAATGGGTTTTCTCAGAAGGGTGGCTGGCGTCTCCCTCAGAGATAGGGTGAGAAGCTCAGTCATCCGTGAGGAACTTGGAGTAGAGCCGCTACTCCTTTGCATCGAAAGGGGCCAGTTGAGGTGGTTCGGGCATCTGGTAAGGATGCCCCCAGGCCGTCTCCCTAGGGAGGTGTTCCAGGCACGTCCAGCTGGGAGGAGACCTCGCTGGGAGGAGACCAGGACTAGGTGGAGAGATTATATTTCGACACTGGCCTGGGAACGCCTCGGGATCCCCCAGTCAGAGCTGGCAAATGTCGCTCGGGAAAGGGAAGTTTGGGGTCCCCTGCTGGAGCTGCTGCCCCCGCTACCCGATACCGGATAAGCGGATGAAGATGATGATGATATTATGCTGGCAACACTCAGATTTTCTTTATCACAATAAAAGCCATCATTGAAATATATAAGGCAATATAGTTAATCTAGTCTGTAATAAATAACAGACAAGAATAACATTGGAACGGACGTTAAACATAAAATGACAGACTAGATTGACAGACTAGATTGCTACCTATTGCCTTATATATTTCAATGATGGCTTTTATTTTGAAAAAGAAAATCTGAGTTAGCGCTGCTAGCATAATATCCTGCTGCTAGAAGAATGGTAATGAAGCCTTGAATGGCCATCTGAGTTAAGAGATGAGAAAATGTAGCCTATTGTGAGGTTAAACTGAGCAATATAGGTAGTGTTCCACTCAATCTAAATTAATGTAAAAAAAAAAAAAAAACATTAAAACTGCATTTTCTTACGTTGTAATTTATATAAAGAAACACTCCATTTTTGTCATTTATATAAAGAAACAAACCATCACTGGTACAATGACTGTCATCTCTACATATTGTTTTAGCTAACGTCGTAGCTAGTTTTCTCACATTCTGATAAATGCAGTCAGGTTGATTCAATTCAATGCTCAACTTACCCCAGCCTACGCTATGGGTCTCTCTATTTTAATATACTGTATCTACGGAAATCCACTCTGTATTGATGCTGACAGCAGTTTGTTATTGTATTCTTGTTTGCTCACGCTCTGAGCATCCATAGGGAAATAATCAAAAATTCTGTTGTCAAATAATCCTTCTCCGTGTCACCAACTTTACATCAGCACACTGTATCCAAGACAGAACACAAAGATTTAAAACACTGTTTCTGACTTTCCTAAAAAATACCTCAAGACTTTGATTAAAGGGACATAACACGATTGACTCAAGACCTAGCCTGAAGAGCAGGGCCCCCTGGTCAGCATGGTGTAATGCTGAGAGCTGTTAGCAGTACCAGCTCTACACCCACACGACCCTGTCACAGGCAATCAGACACCTCAGGACAGCGTTGCATGTACCAGACAGGATGTGTTGTAAATAGCAACATACAATACCTATATAGCGCACCTCATAACCAGAGCCCTATGGCCCCTGGTCGAGAGTAGTGCACAACAAAGGGCATGGTGCCATTTGGGACGCACCCGGAGACAGGCTGACAGAGAATGGCCAGTATCTTGAGGGAGGCATGGACAAACGTACACCAGGTCTGCGTGTCCCTTCACCAGGTTTCCTCTTTTTTTTTTGTTCGAGCCGACTGCTGCCTTTCAGTTAAACACACAATTTGTGTTACAGTGTACACAGAATGTACAGTTTTACAGACAAGAACATGCTGCAGCTTTAACAGCCAAGCGGTTTTCTTTAACACCAGTTACCCCTAGACTGAAAAATGCAAATGAGACATGAAGGCCTTTCCACATCATTCATCTCTTTGTGTGTGTATGTGTGTGTGTGTGTGTGAGAGAGGGAGAGAGAGAAAAAGAGAAAGGGGGGGGGCAAAGAAAGAGAGTGGTGTTGAGAGACAGAACTAGAGAGATGAAGAGGGGAGGAGTGGTAGAGAGAGACAGATACTACTCTGTTCCCCACTGCAGCCAGCCAGCCTGCTTGGTGACAAAGCACCCCCTCCAGGCAGCAGCTATCATAAAAACAGTAATAGACTGAACACACATTTTCATTAGCTATTGATTCATTTCCAATTCTCCATTAATTTGGTGCCATCATCATACACTGGCCCTTTTCTTTCCCCAGGCTACATTGCTCAGCCACGCCTGACATAACTATGGTAATTACTGTGCCCCCACCCCTTCAAGCTGTTCACTAGCTCATATTGCTACTGTAAAATTGAATGAATGTTTTGGTGAAAAGAAAGGAAAAAATATAGAAAGAAAGAAAGGATCAAAGCTGTTAAAAAATGTCACCTACAGGCAAGAAGTTATACAGAACAGGGAATACAAAAGTACAACAGCATGTGAAGAACTGCCATTATGTTTATTCCAAAGGCCCCTTTAATAGTCGTTAGAGTGACTCTTTCGGGGTTGAGGCACCTAGCCCACAGTAGCAGGCCGCTTTCAGACTTACCCAAGCAGTTACCTGAACAATACTAATGTTGAAGCATCTGGGAAATATGGCAGAACTATGCATTCACCAGATAACAAGAGAGAGGAGCAGACATGGGGATACCAATCTGACAAAGTGATAATAACTGGAAAAACTAATAAAAAATATTGAATAAAAACTTATGGATATATTCCCCTAGTGGGCAAAAGACACATCAATAGAAATTACCATAATCAACACAAAACCAGTGAGTGATATCAGCTTGGAAGTGTCAGAAACTTCTAGCTACTGCTAAAGCTAGGGTGGGTACAGTAGCATTTGTACTGACGAAGATAAAACTGGATTTGGTCAAATGGGGGAAAGGAGACAAAGACTAAAAACAAAACGGGTATCCTCTGCACTGAATGAAAGATGTTTTGAGAACCTGGATAATTATTTCAGAAGGGTCTTTAACAACACTGGGAGCTATGATTTACCTCAGTTGGTCTCAGGGAGATGAGCAGCATTAGAAATGATGGTTAAGAGTGCTTAGCAATCTTCACTTTTGGCAAAGGACTCACACAGTCCATCAAAACCCTACTGAAAGGTTTGTCAAAAGCAGGTATAGGCTGTAAAAGTGCAACCAGCACTCTTTTGATAAAACTTCACAGGGTTTAAGTAGGCACCGACATCCTGTTTAAAACGAGGCCAGAAGTTACACAAGAGATAGTCATAAGACCCCATGACGGCCTGCCACACTACCATTGTAAGCTAACCTCAAAATGTATTGTCAAAGTGTAACAGGAACAAGATAAAGTAGGTAAATCGTGTGTTCCAGGGTGGGCATGGCTTATACCGTATGGTATACAGTGCCCTTTGTTGCTCTATGTAGGTTCATTTTAAAGTGTTTACCAGAGGAAAACTCAGTGGAAAAGGACGACAGTGTGCTACTTGAATATCTACAGATATAGCTAACTTTTGCCAGCCTTGCGGGCAAAATGTGATATTTTGGAAAGCTAGGCAGTTAGCGCCATCGTGATTTACCCAATCCCTGCATTTATCTGTATTGCAGGTAACTACAGTTATTGACATTTTTTTAATACAATTTTATGCTAACCCACAAAGCATGCAATCCAATGCTCTTCCTAAATGCACCCAACCCTGTCTCGCATATAATACATATATTATTTCTGTCTCTTTCTCCCAGATGGGTGATGTGTGGCAGTTTTACAAAGACATCCTGAACACAGGTTTTCACAGAGAACATACGATAATATTCTCTACACCGAGAACAATGCAATAATGTATTTATCCAGATATACACCAATAATCAGTTTCTCTCTGTCTGTCTCTCTCTACCAGTATCAGAGAAGTTGAAACATGAAAGTGTTGTGAAAATGTATTTGGTTTCATTTTTAACATAGAAATGCAATTTTATTTAGAATTTGTAAAATTCAGATAATGCATGCCTGGAGTGTTCTGAATAGTAAATTCAGATTTACTCAGTATGTGTTTACAACGTACAAGTGTAACGCTGCTGTAAAGAAGGGCTATGCTCCATGCTTTCTGGAAAGCTGGTTCACCATTAACATTTTTGTAAGTTGAACATTTTGCCTACATTGTTAATCCATCGAATTTATGGTCAAATTTAGTTGGCTCATAGCGGTCATATTGTTTTAGCTAGACTGCTGGAAAACATAGAATTTAAAGAAGTGGGCACATACAAAGTTTTATGGGAATCGCCTTTCCCTATGCTCAAAATACTCTTCCCCTTTGCTTTTGTTGAAAGTCTAGTTTTTATTGCTCCAACTTTAGTTCTAACTATCTGTTTCACATCTAAGGGAGAAACCTTTTCATCAAGCACTCTTGCTGGGAGGATCTCCTCCTCCACCAAAGCAGCATTGAGCAACTCTTTGATTACTGCTTTGACTGGGCAGATGTTACACTGATGTCAAAATGCTTTCAATTATGATCAGATTTGCCTTAGTACATTTATCCAGCATTTTTCCAGTGAGGTTTTACAGTAAGGCCTCCAATTTAAAGACGCAGTCCGCTATTGTTGGCCACTCGTTGTAAAAGTGGCACAGTTGAGCCAAAAAGGATCTCCTAAAATATATACACTACTGTTCAAATGTTTGGGGTCAATGTCCTTGTTTTCCATGAAAACATACATGAAATTGATTTGAATAGGAAATATAGCAAAATGAATAGGAAAAATAGTCATTGTCAAGGTTAGAAATAATTTTTTATTTCTAACCTTTTTTTTAGAAATTTGTAATTATATTTTTAATTATATATATATTTTTTTTAATTATAGATTTTTAATTATAGATTTTTTTATAATTCTTAATAATAATATTGTTAATAATATATTTTTTAAATTATTGAATTTAATACATTCAAGCTGCTCCCACAACAGCTCAATAGGGTTGAGATTCGGAGACTGTGCTGGCCACTCTATAATAGACAGAATACCAACTGACTGCTTCTTCCCTAAATAGTGCTTGCATAGTTTGGAGCTGTGCTTCGGGTCATTGTCCTGTTGTTGAAGGTAACTGGCTCCAATCAAGTGCCATCCACAGGGTATGGCATGGCGTTGCAAAATGGTGTGATAGTCTTCCTTCTTAAAGATCCCTTTTACCCTGTACAAAACTCCCACTTCACCACAACCAAAGCACCCCCAGACCATCACATTGCCTCCAATGCGCTCCTCCAGCTAATTTTAATTTGGTCTGCATGTCATGAATGTTCTTCTTTGTGCTCCGAACACCTCAAACTTGGATTTGTCTGTCCATAACACTTTTTTCCAGTCTTCCCCTGTCCAGTGTGTGTTCTTTTGCCCATCTCAATTTTTTATTTTTATTGACCCGTCTGACATATGGCTTTTTCTATGCAACTCTGCCTAGAAGGCCAGCATCTCGGAGTTGCCTTCACTGTTCAACTTCACACATCAACTTCACTGTTGATGTTAAGACTGGTGTTTTGCGGGTATTATTTAATGAATCTGCCATTTGAGGACCTGTGAGGCGTCTGTTTCTCAAACTAGACACTCTAATATAGTTGTCCTTTTGCTCAGTTGTGCACCAGGGGCTCCCACTCCTCTCTTAGAGCCAGTTTGCGCAGTTCTGTGAAGGCCAGTTGTATTGCATCTTTAATCAGCACAACAGTTTTCAGCTGTGCTAACATAATTGCAAAAGGGTGTTCTAATGATCAGTTAGCCTTTTAATATGCTAAACTTGGATTAGCGAACACAACGTACTATTGGAACACAGGACTGATGGTTGCTGATAATTAGTCTCTGTATGGCTATGTAGATATTCCATTAAAAATCAACCATCTCCAGCTACAATAGTCATTTACAACATTAACAATGTCTACACTGTATTTCTAATGTTATTTTAATGGAGAAAAAATTTGCATTTCTTTCAAAAACAAGGAAATTAAATTTAAGAAACATCAATCAAGATGGCTCTGAAAGTCATCAAAAGTATTTACTTGACTGGTAAGCTATATGGTAATAATTGTCATGAATAAATGAATAAATCCTGGAATACTGCATCTGGATTGTCTTCCACGTACACATCAGACTACACCGATCAGCCATAACATTATGACCACTGACAGGTGAAGTGAATAACACTGATAATTTCCTTATCATGGCACCTGTCAGTGGGTGGGATATATTAGGCAGCAAGTAAACAGTCTGTCCTCAAAGTTGATGTGTTAGAAGCAGGAAAAATGGGCAAGTGTAAGGATCTGAGTGACTTTGACAAGGGCCAAATTGTAATGGCTAGACGACTGGGTCAGAGCATCTCCAAGACTGTAGCCCTTCTGGGGTGTTCCCGGTCTGCAGTGGTCAGTACCTATCAAAAGTGGTCCAAGGATGGAAAAGCGATGAACTGGTGACAGGGTCATGGGTGGCCAAGGCTCTCTGATGCACATGGGGAGCGAAGGCTGGCCCGTGTGGTCCGATCCAACAGACGAGCTACTGTAGCTCAAATAGCTGAAAAAGTTAATGCTGGTACTGATAGAAAGGTGTCAGAACACACAGTGCATCGCAATTTGTTGCGTGTGGGGCTGCATAGCTGCAGACCAGTCAGGGTGCCCATGCTGACTCCTGTCCACTGCTGAAAGTGCCTACAATGAGGATGTGAGCATCAGAACTGGACCACGGAGCAATGGAAGAAGGCGGCCTGGTCTGATGAATCACGTTTCCTTTTATATCACGTGGATGGCCAGGTGCGTGTGCGTTGCTTACCTGGAGAACACATGGCACCAGGATGCACTACAGGAAGGAGGCAAGCCGGTGGAAGCAGTGTGATGCTTTGGGCAATGTTCTGCTGGGAAACCTTGGGTCCTGTCATTCATGTGGATGTTACTTTGACACGTACCACCTACCTAAGCATTGTTGCAGACCACGTGCACCCTTTCATGGCAACGTTATTCCCTGATGGCATTGGCCTCTTTCAGCAGGATAATGCGCCCTGACACAAAGCAAAAATGGTTCAGGAATGGTTTGAGGAACACAAAAACGAGTTTAAGGAGTTGACTTGGCCTCCAAATTCCCCAGATCCAATCGAGCATCTGTGGGATGTGCTGGACAAACCAGCAAGTCCAATCCATGGAGGCCCCACCTCGCAACTTACAGGACTTGAAGGATCTGCTGCTAACGTCTTGGTGCCAGATACCACAGGACACCTTCAGAGGTCTAGTGGAGTCCATGCCTCAGTGGGTCAGGGCTTGTTTTGGCAGCAAAAGGGGGACCTACACAATATTAGGCAAATAGTCAATGTTATTGCTGATTGGTGTATATTACAGTTGTTTTACATCTCCAACAAGAGTCCTTTGAAACATTCTATATGATCTCAACGGGTCTAAAGGATCTTATCTTGGTTGCAACATTCTGACCATGTGTGTGAGTCCCGCAAAAGCAAATTTGCTCAACACCGACCGGGTTAGTAGGAGGAAAGTTTGGATTTGAGGCTTTTCCTCATTGAGCTCTAGTGACTCCTTATGATGAGTCAGGCTCCTGCAAGCTAATTATGGGCGATAACCAGAGGAGCACACTGCTCAATGTTGGTTGGTTCTGGCCTACATTCCTGTTGAATGAACAATATATTAAGAATCAGAATGGCTTGGGAGATGTGCTGTGGAAGATACACATCCCAGTCTTCAGCTTTCCTTTGCCCGCTGGTAGTTAGATGCGATATGCAAGGCCATTATCAAAAATTGGATGACAGGGAACTGAGAAAAGGAGTGAAACTGGGTGGGAATACAAATAAATACTTTATTGTATCAATGTTCGTCCATCCCTATGCCCACAAACCCTGAAGTTTCATATATCACTGTGAGGCTGAAGTGTTGATAAACACACCGGGATACATTTGACCTCTGCCCGCACACAGTTGACTTCTGAGTTAATGTCCGGCAGAACAAGCTGCTATTTACAGCCTGTGGTAAAAGCATAATCAGGAAGCTGTCATACACATATCCCTTGGCCTACGAGAGGGAGGTCATAGTCAGATAAAAGCATCAGTTATAATGATCAGCACAATAAACACAAGTATGAGTACAGTCCAAGCAGGCACATACGCACACACACACACGCACATGCACACACGCACATGCACACACGCACACACAAATAAACATGCCCAAATCAGCATTTGTGGAGGTGTACTTAGCACGGTTAATTAAATAATATCTCTATCCATGTTGCTTTCTAGTTTACACAGATCGTTTACATCAAATGCCTAGCCCCCTATTCACATCTCCTCTGTCACTAGACAAGATATTTTAATTGCTTCTTTGATAATGAACCACAGCAGCACATCAAAGAGCATTAAAAACATTTACACTCATTCATTATCCTCCGAGCAAAAAGAGGGGAAAACACCGCAATTGACTGCAGTGTGGGAATAGCTTGAGTTAGTGAGGGAGCGAGGGGTGTTTCTAGGGGAGGGAGAAATGAACTCCATCAGGTTCATCTATCATGTTTCTTTTTTTTCTAGTTGTGTGAAGGAGAAAAAAACAAAGGGCAAGGCAAATCAATTACATGAAAAAGAATCATGTTGCCTGTCAAATATATACTCCATTCAGTGTGACGCGTTTTTTTCTCTTTTCACTCGACATCATCACACAATTCTAAGATTGAATTTTGAAAACCATATACATTATTAACACTGTTCATGCTCCATCAATTTCCCCAAGCAGTCGTTTCTTTTGTCATGAGAGGAGAGCTCTACATAAAAAGAGAAAAGAACTATAAACACTTGTTAGTGATGGAACACTTTAATATTGCTCTCATGAGTTTGACCACTGTCTGCAGCTAGATGTCTATCTTGAAGTACTTTATCCATAGATATTACATAAACAAACATTATTATGAAATCTATTGGGGGGGTCCTTCAAACTCTATTTCCTAGCTCCCTGAAGGGAACACTTCACCACTTCAACCCATACCATTTAAGATGGTCACAAAATAAATCCCTGATGTAGGCTTAAAAGGTAAGCCCAAAGAGAGGTAGCAGTGAGCTAACCAAAAAAATGAACCAGAGGTTTCCACTTCCTCTCAGATTGGGGCTCTCTGTGAACTGCTGTGTTGTCAAGGAAACAAGTGCCACGGCGACACCTTAGTCTGAAGAAATATAATTGGAAAAGGCAGATATAAATCTTTGTACTGTATCTGGTATATTTTGATGTACAGTACCCAGCCGTTGGGGAAACTGGAACACTCATTACTGCGTTGTTGCAAGTAAAATAACACTTATGAAACACATGAATAGATATCCTGTGGTGGAAATATGAGAATAAGTCTGACAGACACACATTAAGGCACATTATGAGGATTACTATGGTTTTGTTTTAGGGTTTTTACGGGGTTGACGACAGATAACTGGTGTGTCTATGACATCTTATGACTGCGCACATGTCCGTGTTGGCTTGTGTGCCCGTGTGGGCATGCGTTAGACATTGTGACAGTATGTGGCCAAACATGCTGTGGCTGTGTGAGACGATCTGCACAAGCAAGACATCATGACTAACTCATATGCCAGCCATCCATCTGGTATCTGTGCTACAGCAAATCAATGCCGCAGAGTAACTTTGAAATTAACTGCATGCAGTCCCTGTGTGTGTGTGCCCGCGTGCGCGTGTGTGTGTCTGTGATTATTCACTACTCCTGTTCTGTCAGTCACACGGGAACATTTTACATCCCAAGACAACTAAACTTAAAGATGTGGTAACTGTTTCGACAGACATTGACCTGAGTCTACTGCAGTTCTGAAAGGGCAATCAGTATGGCTTAGCAATAAAGCTATTAATATTAACTAAACTGTGCCAAAACGTCAAAACCGCAGATGTGTGGTGTTATGCATGCAGCTCCCCGGCTAGTCATACACAGCTGAACATATATTTAGCAACTTGGTGACTCTCCCGCCATGTTGTTACACAAAGAAAGAATAAGAACCTTTAGTGCACCCCAAAATGACACCCTATCCGACTTTTGAGCAGGTCTTGATAGCCACTGGTCGAAAACAGTGTGCGAAAAAATAATAATTAAACAGAACAACACATGACAGCACAAATGCCAAGCACACAGGAAACAAAGCCTCCTCTTTCAAAATGACATGCAAATAACTAAGAAGTCTCTGGAATCTTCAAGATCTCTGGCCAATTACCTTGTTAATTACAGCCTATTGTAGAAAGCTATACTGTAGGCCTTTTCTCTGATTATACACTGTTCCTGTGTGTGTGTGTGCGCATGTTATTATACACTGCTTCGATAATGTCCTCACACCCCAGTACAGAGACTAATCAGTAATCACTACCTGCAGCTGTTTCACACGCTCAGTTCAGTCTCCTCAGGATTAGGGTGACTGGGGGGGGGGGGGGCACTGAAGACGTTTCCTCAGGACTTTCAACTGGTTTTCACTTCCCTGGCAGACCACTGTTTGTGACCATTTTGGTTCTTATCGTGTCGCTTGCTCATCCAGAAATCTAGACTGGAATACGTATGCCTCCTGTCCCAGGAGCCCAAATCACCACGGGGAGTCTTTAGGGTGTGACAGGGCCCGGAGATGCTGGCCAGTAGCAACAAAAGAAAATAAATCTGACTGAAACTCACAACACGTTACAATCTGGGATTGGTCATTTATTTTTTACAAAAAAACTTTAACATTTAAAACTGTTAACTTGGTTTTCATTCTAACCATTGTTTTATGGTTTCTTTGTAATAAATAAAGTGACTTGAAAGGGCAATAAAAGGCATCCTCATCACCATTCACCAACGATCTCAATCGCTCATCAACATGCAATGGTTTTTCAGAGCCCTGTTGCTAACAAAGGCTCAGGGAAACAATCGGGCTACTTACGATAAATTGTGAACTGGTTGTTATAATGATCTAAACCCTACAAACGCTCTGTGAACCTGGGGAGCTGTATACTTTTATTTCAACACAAGCATTTCTGAAACTCAAAACATTTAAATAAGTAGTATGATATTTATCTGAAAAACGTAGGTTTCAAAATTATTGGCACCCCAACAATGAATATTTCGTGAAGGGTAACAGCACCGAGCCTCTTCCTGTAAACTAGACAAGGTTGGCACACACTTTCGGAAGGATCTTGAATCACTCCTCCATGCAGCACATTTCAAAATCCTTGAAAGTCGTTATTTTGCACTGATGGACTGCCTTCTTCAATTCAATTCAAGATATCAATTGAATTTGAGACTGAGATGGCCTTGATTGTTTGTTTTTAGGGTCATTGTCTTTTTGAAAGGTCCAACCACAGCCAAGTCTCAATCTCCTGGCAGATGCAACCAGGCAGGTTTTGAGCAAAGATATCCTGGCGGAAGTCATTACTAGCAGAACAGCATCAACAATCCACCACCATATTTTTTATGGTGGTGAATTTTTTAATGTTTTTTAATGTTTGCTTGTATACCCTCCCTTTTTGTCACAGATGGTGTGCATGGCCAAAACGTTAAATTTTTGTCTCATTCGACAATGACATGATTCTAATTGCAGTTCCAATAATGCCTGGCATAGTTGAGACAATGCAATTTGTGGGTGGGGTTCAGTAAGGGCTTTTTTTTAGCAAACCTACTTTTTATATTCTTTACCTGACCTGTGTACTGTACGGCAACAACAACAGCAACTATCAGTCTCCTTTCAGTTGAAAGCTTTTTGTTTTCACCCATGGTGATGGATGACAAAAGGATTTTACATGCGTGTAAAATATTTATACCCCAGGGAATCCGGAACCGGTGAAAGGCATCCATACAGTACCTGGAGACTGACATCATCTAAATACCATAGAATTTCATAACATAACATACGCCACCTTTTAAAACCTGTTTTGCAAAAACAAATGTACTACTCCATAATATCTTTCATAAATGATTATGTTGAAATGAGAATTTATTGCACCATCTTATGTTTTAGCTCAAAATATGGTTATATTTTGCATTCATTTTGCTACATTTTATGAAGGGTGCCAATACTTCTTCAGTTGACCATACATGTTTATATGTATACATCTCAAATGGACCAAACCATGTATAGACAACCTTATGGAAAGCTTTGTGTTTATCAAAGACTCAAAGTTAAACTTAAAAACGAACAGATGTTTGTTATTTTCAGTCCCCCGACGAAGCTTGCTCATTAAATGTAATGTTCACAACGCTTTTGATTAGCTTCATTTCGCCAAAATGCCATTACCTAGACATCAACATTTTGTGTATACACTCTGCAGGGGTTACTATAGACACAAACATATAACATTTTATCTACTCAATATTTTCCATTCAGAGACATGAAAGTTGTCATTTTGAATGCAAATAATGTCCATGACGCTACAATCTCCTCCTCCCTCTACCCTCTTTTTCATCTCTTTCCCTCTTTGTCTGGCTCACTCTCAACCCCCTCCCTCAGCCCGCCTCCACCCCCCGGTCCCAGGCTATGGTCTGTTCACCAAGCTTGGGTGTCATGCCTGCATGCATCATAGAGCTGCTAACAAATTACACAGAGTAGAGTAGCCGCTGTGCTTCCCCACTCACTCAGCTGTCAGGTGGGAGCACTAGAGCGTCCCGCCCTCACTCCCTACTCTCCCACAACCCCTCAACACACCCTCCCCCTGCCATCCATCCCCTCTCCCACCCCTCGCCCTACTCCCAACCTCACCTGTACTCCCAACCGCACTCACCCCTTCTCCACCTCTGTCTACGCCTCCGCTGAACACAACATTTGCCCTGTGACGCTACACTGAACCACGCTGCTGCTGTAGCCATGTTCAGATGGACCAAACCGTCCTCACCTCTACTCTGTTAAAAGGCAGGCAGGGCCAAGGAGTGGGGTGGTAGGTTAACACCAGAGGTGGCAAGGGATCCAATCCTTGACTGGCACCACATACGGTACTATCAAAACCGTCCGGATCTCATCGACAGTGGGAACTTGGGTTTCAGTAGTTTTTTTTTTCCTTCTTAATGCTTGTCCCCATTTCCCATTTGACATCTAAATTCTCTATGAATGGACCAGGCCCTGGAGGGGTCCTGAGGACAGAGAGGCAGCCCTCTTTATGCCTGACTGTATTCCTCAGGGCACACTGTAGCCGGGGGGCTGATCTTACATTATAGCTCTTATGAAGGAGGTCAATACCCCCTGCTTTACACCAAAGCATCCAAAGCTCACAGCAAATCAGCTTGGTTTCACATTGCCAATCGAAAGTGACATCAGGCAGAATCCCGTAAAAATGGGGTCGAGGTAAAAGTTCCATTGGGACGTGACTGATGGGTACTGATGTGTCCTCAGCCCCTGATATTAGGGTGCTTGGGTGCATGTTTTCACGGTTAGGTTGCAATTCACACACACACGCACGCATGCACGCGCGCATGCAGAGAACACCTTCCCAAGGGGAATTGTTCTTTCACCTTCTTTCACCTGGACAATTCAACGACCCAAAGTGTCAAATTCAGACACTCAACTGATCCAATACCTCACTGGTCCCCAGAACCACCAGAACCCAAAAAGGTTGAACTGTCTCATCACGCTCCACTGTACCATCCCCTGGCCAGGGGTCGCAACCTCACCTCCTACACCACAGACCTGCAGAAGAGCACCTGTGCCTCCACATCACCACAGAAAACCAATGCATATCAATGGGCAGGTCCATTAAGGAGGTGGGATGGGGAGAGGACCACCTTTTATTGTGGTGGAGGTGGACAATGCAGAGAGGCTGGCACTCACAGTTCCTATGAAGGCCAGTGGTGGTTGGGAGGAGCATTGAGTCGGGACAGGAAAGGCTGTTGTGAACCACACAGTGTAAAGTATGGTAAGCAAATACATTGTAGGTCATGAAGGCAAAGGCTCGGCGTGGTGCTAAGGTCAGTGGAGGTCGGGGAGAGCATTATGCCTGATGAGTCACAGAGTGATGTCAGAGAGTTGTGACTGATGGGACCATTGAGATGACTCTGAGAGAGGGTAAACAGAGGATGAAAAGAGAGCCAGTGTAATGATTAACACAGCTCCTCTATGAACTAGCTGGTTAAGGGTCAAAGTTCAAGGGTCAGGAGGGGTTGTAAAGTACGTAATAAATACAAGATACCACAATTTGTCTGAACTACACAACAACAGCCCGTCCTTGATTTAAAAATAAAAGAAGAAAAAAAAGAGAAAAGAAATGCAATATTTTACACCATTCTATAATAACAGAATGTCAAACATTTGATACACGTGGGAAAGTCTTTGTTTTTTCTTTGTGACACCCCAAAAGCTGAACTACAATACAACCTTCGAAAGTTAATGAGCGAAAGAAATGGCCCTGTGTGGGAAATAATTTAATGCAATGTGTGAATATTAATACCAATTGATATAATCACTATATAAAAGAGTGTCCTCGTAATTAAATTGAAATATCATGAGGTTTAACGTATCTTAAATAGATCATTGTGTTGTCAAACTACTTTGCAGTAAATTTGCTTCAAAACAATCAAATGTCCTTAAGTCTCTCAAATTATTCCTTTCAAATGTGAAAAAAAGGGTTTCCTGAGGGAAAGACTATGAGATTGTCTGCATTAAACTATTAAAACCAACTACAAGTATTCCAATACTAATTTAGTTTAAAATTGAAGTCTCTAGTTCACCATGAAGTCTGTCAATGAAATCAATTCATGAATCAATCGAGTGCATGAGCCAAGGTTCTGCTGCAAAACAAAAGCATTTGTATAGATTAGCGTTCCACGTAGCACCCTTTTTAGTGCACTACATTTAACCAGGTGACCCTGGGGCCTGGTCAGAAGTAGACTTTAAGAGGTCCCAACCTAGCTGTTGGCCAATTAATCACCCCCCCATCCCCCGCCCCGGTGTCTACAGCTACAATTGCACCCTGCTCCCTACATAGCGCACACCATTCTTTTATTACACAGGGAACTATTTAGGGAAAAGAGTGACATCTGGGATATAACCATGCTACAGAACTAACCCCCCCCCGCCCGCATCCTTCTAACCCTCCCTGATGGAAGCACTCTTACTACAATTGGCCTTTTGGGTAACAAAAAAAAAAAAGTGATAGATGTTATGATAGAAAAATGAGGATGATCATGATGTGAAAGCACACAACATCCACCCCCCCCCCCCCCAATAATGCGTGTAATGTTTCACTTGTAAAAGGGATGTGTCCAATAGCAGTAACAAACTAACACGCTAACAAGGTTGTTATAAAGACAACAGATCAACTATACCACCATGTGAAACAGAGTATCTCTATTTAATATCGGAAGGGGAGCAAGATGAGCTGGAGGAACAATGGTAACCAAACCCAGCCTGCACGTCTATGTCGTGATTAGATGTACTGAGGAATAACCGGGCTAAATAAATCAAATGAAAGAAAATGGGTAGAGACCCTGTTAGTAATGAGCGTGGTGTTGATTTGGTACTGATCTAGGGTGACCAAGCATCTGTCGGATTTAACAGACATATCTATGCAAAGCAGTTATTAATGAACACGCGTTGAATAAATCCCAAGCAGGACATTCTGTATTGAATCTAATTTCATGTAGTGTCATTTTATTGACTCCTCTCGTTTTGACTAATCCTCAAACAAACAGCTGACACTCGCTAGTAACACCGGCAGTGTTCTCCAGTTCTCCGATGCCATGGTAACAGAAGAGCATCATCATCTTGAGTTAAACGTTCCGAGGAGGGGGGAATCCAAGTTATATGACTGACGCGTGTTCAAAAGGGCACGTTGAAAACATCTGTACTCACCGTAGGAATGGGTGATCTGTACAAGTGTGTACAGATCGAACTCGTTCCCGTCATTACAGTAATTCCGACCAGTGTTATTTAGGCTATCATCATCCCAAAGCACATGCTGAGAGAACAATGCCTGCCCCGAGGCCACCATTACCGCAACACACTGTCTTAACACGGCTCGGCGTTGGAGTTATTATCCCCACCAGCTGAGAGCACTCTGCCTCCCATGGTTTATTCTGACTACGCCAAGTACTGTACTTCTTAATGGGGAACTGTAGTGTCCCGGCGGTGCTTAGGGGTAACGAAACACTCAAACGTATGGCAGGACAAACATGCTGGGAGCTACTGTCGGCTTTAATTAAATATTTATTCTGTTTTTCCGATATTCAGTTGCCCATCCTTTTTCTACGTGTTTCACAGAATTTGCTGTAAATTATTATTATTATTTTTTTTTTAAGTAGCCGAATTTCAATTATGTTTGCTGTTATACAGTTGTCTAAATGAAAAGAGGTGTGGTGAAAATATAAAACATTAGAAACGTATGAATACGCTAACGTGAAAAAAAAACCTCCAGGGGTTCATCTTGCTCTCACGGCAATAGTTCAATAAATGGAAGTGTAATGGGACTGCATGCAAACCCAGCCAGCCTGCTAGTGACACACATTTTTGTGGCAGGCGCTATTACCATAATGATATGCAGTGTTATTTAAGTGGCATCGGAGTCTGTAGGTCCAGACAATGAAGGCCTCATTAGCATCTTTTGGATCTCTAAATAGATCATCAAGCCACTCCACACAGGGACAAACAACAATGACTTCCCATCTCTGTCCTGGCTGCATTCTCTTTGTCTTACTAAAGTGTTAGTCATTAAACGCAGATGGTAATTATGTTCCTATTCAAACACAAACGCATACAGCTCCTCTTTAAAAAAATATGAAGGTGGTGCAACAATTGCCTCACTCTAGATATAATAAAAAATAATTTTAAAAGGCAAGTGTGATGTAACTGCAGTCTAAAACCTGACACTGGGCTTGTTTACCTCCCGCTACATTTTCAGAGACATTTCGAAGAAGACCCTAGACGCTAGATTATTTTGCTGTGTAAACGTGCAGATACTGAAACGTCAAAGCGTCACCTTCCAAGGTAGCGTGCACCACATTTTCGATAGAGCCCCACTCCCCCCCATAAGTCTATCTTGCATTGCTATTGTCCCTCTCGTAATGTAAACAAGCCCTCTGTTATTCTCATTGTTCTAAATGTTTTGCATTGTCAGAATAGGGACGTTAAGTAAGCACCTCACACTTATAGGTGGTTCTCCTGTTGTTTTCAGTGCATTTGATAAAAACCTACTTTATTTGAGACAGCAACATTTCAATATAGAAAAACACATTTTTAAATAACTGTTTCTATCCTTAGCTTTCACCGAGGTATAAATAGAAGTCCAGAGGGGAGAGGAAAAGGACAACAGAGAGAAAAGAGGTAAAAAAAAAGGTAAAAGCGAGCATGAGAGAAGGAAAAAGAGAGGAGAAAGGGAAGGAGACAAGCATAGAGAGAAGGAAGTGCCTGATCATGTTCCTTAGAAAGCACTTTTCCCATTTGTGTTGGGGTCACACGTGGAATGGAAATGAGACTGAATGCCTGCCATGCCACTGTGAACCTAGAGCACACTGTGGTTAATAGACCTCTCTTCACACTGACGACTGGTCTCTAATGAGTTCACTTTACACTATTATTAGGCTGGTTAGACCGCCTCGCCCTGTGAAGATCCCAACAGACCCCTCTTAGCCGTCTTTTATTCACAGTGCAGACTTTACTATATGGGAATATGTACTGTATACTATTGCACAAAGCATAATAGGGTGTGTAATTCATGTATCGTTACCAGAAAATGTGTTTTTGTAGTGACTGTTATTGAGGTATACAGTCTGCTCATTTAGAAGGACAGCCTGAAAGTAGGGTGCATGACCAAGCCAAACTTAATCCACCTCTGTCCAGCCCAGCCTATTCCAGCCCAGTCCATTTCAACCTAGCCTACCCCAGCCCAGCCCACCTTCTGTCCATTCCAACCCAGCCTACCCTTTACCTTTCTAGTCCAGCCTATAGCCTAGCCCATTCTAACCCAACCTATCACAGCTCAGCTTTGCTCAACCCATTCTATCTCCACCTGGGCCTATTCATATCTACCTGTCCAGACTATAGCACTGGGAATGTGCCAGAAGAATGTTGGACTGCATCCCAAATTGCTCTTTACTCCCTACCTAGTGCACTAATAATATAGGTAATAGGATGCTATTTTGGATGCAGGATTGGAGAGTGTCTCTAAGGGCTGTATGGCTTCTTTCACAAGGGAGGACGTCATGCATTTAATCCTCACAATTTACAAGTCAGACACTTTCTACGGACATTGTGGACAGCCGTTTCCCTCCATTTGGTCCCCCTCTGCATCACATTGTCTGTTAGCCCGGCTAGTTTAAAGCAGCTCTGTCTCACCGTGAATCCAGGGGGAAGGATTAGGCTGCAACACATGTTGGTTGGATACAGTGGGGGGTGACAGAGCCCCGGTCTGTGTTAGCCCATTAAGCGAAAGACTAAGCATTAGCCAGGGGAGCTAACCAAATTCTACAGGCCTAAGAGAAGTGTGCACATCACATGGTAAACTGAACCACTTTTAACAAGACAACGTGGCATAACTGATAGCCGACAAGCAACGCCTCTATCGTTGTAATGCCACATATCTGGAGACTAACAATGGAAACCTCCCAACACTCATTGATGATTGGCCCCCTTGGATATCTGTGGTTTTCAGGATTGTCTGATTTCAGAGTGCAGACTGGAAAGGGCCAAGCTAATGACACGTGACTTGGAATGGAGCCGCTACAGGTTAACCACACAGGGCCAGGGTGTACTTTCATCTATTTTCACACAGCCGACCAAAAAAAAAAAACATTACCCACAGGGATAAAAGCTATTAAAACCATGACCTTTTGCTATTGTTCGTGTTGGCACAGTGCCATGATAACTTATGTTAACTTTGTTAGCATTATCGAGATCAAGTGTTTGTGGTGCGTGTGTTTTTTTGTGTGTGTGAGGGCGGGGGAGCGGGTGGACATCAACAGTACAGGCCCGCCTGTCTGTCATTTTACCACACACACACACACTTTATAATGCGTGTATTTTTAGTACACTGTAACTTGTGCAACAGTAGAGGACATTTTTAATGAATTGTTTATAGTCACACAGCAGTTACATTATGGTTAGCATGTACAGTACAACACATAGTTACATTCAGTCACTCCATGCTACAGTACATTGAGGAAAGGCTTTTATAGTTTCCTGAGTACACTTCGTTATGTTTGTAATTGGATCCTATAAAACGTTATGATGGTTTAAATCAGTGGTTTCCCAACCTTTTTCAGTCACCGTACCACCAACTGAATTGTCCTTTTAGCGGCCTGGGCTGCCACTAAAATACCTCCTCACGTTCACCAGTAAGCCCATGGTCTCGTGAGTCTTTTCACCAGTAAGCTCATGGTCTCGTGAGTCTTTTCACGAGTAAGCCCATGGTCTCGTGAGTCTTTTCACCAGTAAGCGCATGGTCTCGTGAGTCTTTTCACCAGTAAGCCCATGGTCTCGTGAGTCTTTTCAACTAACTAACTCCTGTGGATAGGCCAGGTATCCCCTGGGGTCCTACCACTGGTTTAAACTAAGTGCTTCTTTGGACAACATCAAGCATGGCTGTGTCTCACGTTTAGTTATTTTTTGTCTACAGTAGCCATTACTTAAATAGGTTTAATATGCTTAATTTTCTACAGTGTAGAAGAGTGAAGTTTAGTACAGAGCAGATAACTACAGAGCAGTATAGTTCAGTATATTAGTGAATAATTTAGTAGAGAAGACCTATACTTTACTTTTCTTTAACATACTGGAATTTACTGTTCAGTAAAATACAGTGCGTATACAGTAGTGTACATTTTTATATATATGCAATATTTGCCCACCTGGCTTCATATCTGAAAGTCAAACAAGTTTTTCTGGAGGTCATTTCTAAAAAAAAATGTGTACACATCTGACAGAAAATCTATTGCTTATTAGTGTTGAACATCCCATTAGCTATTTGAAAGGTTTTTCCATACTATTCAAAATGTCTGGTCAAAGGTACATCCAGTGTCTTTTGTGAATAAACCACTCGGAAATTTACTAATTAAGTCGGACATTGTAAAGGAGGGAGTCACTGACTGGTACAGGGAGGAGAAGTCAGGAAAAAAAATCCAATTCCCTCTGTGAAAGGCGTAACAATGAAGTCTGATGGCCGGAGCTTGACAAAACGAGGAGAGGAAAAATCCCAACCGCCACAGTACAAAGAAAGGCTTTCTTTTACTTCCCTGTTATGTGTGAACCTTAGAGATGTTGTGATCTGATTTTCTACTGAGCCATGCCGCTGTTCCAATCTCTATCAACTCAGACAATGGCACAAATTCAGTTATCATTTAATACACGTTTGATTTCCTCACAATGCACTTGGTGGAATAAATAGGGGATGAGAAAATGACAACAATAAACAGATTTGCCCAGTGAACAATGTAGATTTTGATAAATGGTGTGTAAGGCTCTCCGTCCGGATGTACAACAGAAGAGCATCACCACTTCCAGTAATCTAATCTTTAAAAGAAACATGATTATGAGGGGAACGGGACAAGCAGAAGGGGGGGGGGTTGAGGAAAGACAGAGGTGGAGAGAGAGGCATAAGGGAAAAGAAAAGGTGGAGAGAACCAGATGGAGAACTAGAGGCAGAGAATGAGTGTGACCATGAGGAGTGTGCAAGGAGTGAAAGAGAGAGAGGAGAGGAAGAGAAAGTGAGAGAGAGAGGAAGAGAGAGAAAGCAGGGTGAGTATGCACCACGGAGGCTTAGTCCAGCCTGCCAATTTGTGTGGGAAGAGACAGAAACACCCGGCCTGGTGATGCAAGAGGGCTGCCTTGGGATGGCTTGAACACAGAACACGTTGCCCTATCACTTTCACAGATTAAGACGGACGTGACGCTGCTACTCCAAGATACTCAGCCCCTGAGAGACTTCCTGAGAGAGAGAAGGATGGAGAGGGAAAGAGATGGAGGGGGGGGACACAAAGAGAGAAGCAGAAATGGAGAGAGGGGAAAAAAAGGAAGAGATACAGTGAGAGGGAAAAAAGTGCAGGCCGTGGTGAAAAAAGCACACGCCTGGCTGCATTGGTCGTGGCGAAGTGGCCCTCCTCCTAATGCTGACATGGCTGGGGATCAGAAGGGGAACCCATAACCACAGATAACTGTAGTGAAAGCCAAGGCACTATGGGTAATGCTGCTGATTAATAGCATTCAGAGAGATATTAGGCAGACTTATTATCATTGCTCCCTTGCAGTGCTGCGCTGAGCTCCGATGCGCCACCCGCTACCCCCGCTACGGTAATTACTGTGCTGTCGCTCCCAGCAATATTTTTTGGGGAAAATAATATTTGGTTTCAGTTCCTAGCATGATGCATAAAGGACGTAGAATCGCTAGTTTAACAGGCCGGGTGTCAGCATCCGTCTTCTGTCGATAGTGAAAGATGGGAAGGCATGACGAGGTTCCTAAATCGGTATAACAGATCTGTCTGGGTGTGTTTGGCCAACAGATTTTGAGAGAAGAGAGAGAGGAGCCAGCAGTGAGATTCAGACTGTGACTCAGTATGAAGTTGGGGCCTACAGGTATGTCTGGAAATTGAATGCCAGCTTGGAGAGATCCAGAGTGCCAGATAAGACACATCTCACACAGACAGACTGACATCCCAGAGTTCTGACAGTTCAAAGTCGAAACCGTTGAGAAGAAGAATCTTTCAAGATATATTTTTTTTATTTCTTCAAATATCGATACAATCATCAGAGGTTTTCCGACACTCTTTGGAGGGTGAAAATTAACGTATCTATAGTCTTACTCAACCTCTGTCCATAAAACTATTTTCTAGTTTCCTACTATTTTGTTACAATATAAGAAAACATTCTCAGTCAAAAATAAATAATTCTCCTTTAGAAGACACAATGGAGTCAGTTGGTTGATCGATCTATCAATCTATTTTTGGTCAGCCTTGTCGTGTCTGCCTTTCTCGTCTGTCTGTCAGACTTGTGCTAAAGGTAGCAGTTCTGCTTGGCACTGTGGCATTCCATGGCATGTTCAGCCAGGGTGCTGGCAGGTTAGTATTAGCTACATCCCGGTGGGAGTGTGTGTCCAGGGTCTGTGGCCCGAGGCTAGGAGAGCTAGCTGATACTTGACAGAGAGAGGAGCCCAGAGGTCCCAGAGGCCTGATGGTGAAGGTCAGAGGGGCCCTTTGGGGAGAACGTCAATGACAGGCACCAACGCACCGAGCTGATCTAGGGAAGCTGCAGCTCAAAACAGGAAGTTGCCAGAGGCGGGCAAAGGGTGTGTGTGTCTGTGTGTGGGAGTGTGTGTGGGTGTGCGTGTAGGGGCTAAGGAAGAGTGTGAATAATAGAGAGTGACAATAGGAAGGTGCATCAGCTCCACCTTCTGCAGACCTGACAAGGGCAACAGAAAACACAGCCAAGTCCAGCAGACGTCACCACCCCTAGTCAACATGTTTCACTTCTATACTAGGAGACAGTCAGGGACAGCAGGATGTACAGATGGAAACCACTAACATAACAGGACATAGAGCAGCAAGATGTACAGATGGAAACCACTAACATAACAGGACACAGAGCAGCAAGTTGTACAGATGGAAACCACTAACATATTAGGACATAGAGCAGCAGCATATAGAACTGTAGGACATACCGTCTACAAGACATGAGAGCCAATGAAATACATTTGCAGGACACAGAAACTATAGCATATAGAACTATAGGACATGAATTGCAAACTATGCTATATAGCTACAGGTACAGATATAGGACACAGATCTAGTGAATATAGAACATAGAACAACAGAAGCAAGGTACTATTTTACTCTTCTGTCTCATAACAACATACGACAACCGTGGAATAAACAAAATGCATTATGCCACCGCACTTACCTCGAAGCAACTACATAAAACTCAGGGCGTGTGCATTTCTGACAAAAGCTATTCACTGTGATCCTTTTTGGAAGACTGGGCCATTCCCCTGTTCTGTGTATGTGGCAGATAGAGGCTGAAAGCTGTGAGTTGTCAGGCTGACATTAGGTGCAGAGGGGCCACAGGTTCCTGTGTCTGCCTCCGCACTGTACTGATGGTTTGGGGGCTGAGGGGTGAGCTTGCATCTCAAATAGCACCCCATTCCCTATGTAGTGCACTATCAAGAGCCATACATAATTAAAAGGCAGGGCACTGTATATGAAATAGGGCACCATTTGTGCTGCACCCTGAGGGTTAGAGCAGAGACACTAGGGCCTGACAGCTAGTAATTGTCCCAGAGGGAGCTGGAAGTCAGCTATAATGCAGGATGACATCTTGAGACTTTTAGCAAGGCAGCTAAATGCTGGAGGGGCAGAGGAGTAGTTCAGTTTGCTACACAGAATCCCCAATCAAAAAAATGTAATATAAAAAAACATTTAAAAAAAAAAACTACACAGTAGAGACAGTAAAAATATTCGTTGGTGCTCGATCAAACGTTTTTTTTTGAACAAATTGGAAAATAATGAAATATTTCAATTATTCCTACCAGCATGCTATTTATTTTGGTTGCTGAAAAGTATTCATTGTGTAATTTTGAAATATGTGAACAGTGTTAATGCCACACTGCAGCCTAGAGCTTTTTTTTTAAGCACATTTCCACATCTGTTGCACGTACAGTATATCACAACACTCCAGCAGTTTTTTTTTGTCATATGAACTGCCCACCTACAGTAGTCAACACTATCTATTTAAGATAGGCTTCAGACATATGGACACTTCACCTGACATTAATTATTGTCACTCTTTATTATGATTACATTTTCAAATATGAATTTCTTTATCGGGAGATGTTCCTTTGTGGAGATCATTTGACAAAGAAACCATGGATGGGACCCCAGCTGAGAGTTGGGACACACCCACACACACTCATTTAAACTGTGTTAGAGCAGTAGTCTTTGCAATTAAAGGCTAAAATAAAGCAATTTGAGACTGACAGATGAGAGGTACATTTTACCTGAGACACTTGAAAGTCAGCAGGTTCCTCTTAAATTAACAGAACATGATTCCAGCTAGCTAGCCTCCCAAGCAGCCTCCGCAGGTCAACAAACCACAAGCACTAACACACACATACCTACACACACACATACTGAAGACACTGAGGGTTAGTGGATTGTAAGGACTGCTCTTGCCAACCGATTCCATGGGGTACTATTCGAAGCTGACAGCATGAGATCTTTATATCTACATTTACATTACAGAAGCAACCATACAACACAATTTAAGCACGCAAGGGCAAACCTCATGTAGTCGTCTGGCCATGGTGTTATCGTGAAGCCCTTGCTCGACCAATATATTTGGAGTCGAGCAGTGAAAATTATATATTGTCTTCAGAGAAACCAGGCTGATTTGCGCCTGAATCAGTGGACGTATTCACTGTGGAAGATGTGGATCAGTCAATCCAGGTCAGTGGTTGTCTCTGGGGCGGGATGTTAAGATACTAACGGAGTGTGATACTGTAGTGTGAATGTAATACATGAACGAATAGGCTATCTACGCCTTTAAAATGGCTTAGGATAGAACACATCTTGTCAATATGATTATGTTTCATTATGCTACTTTTGGAATCCAGAAGTGACACGATGTCCCTAGTTACCATTAGCTGCGTAACATGATTGACTTCAGAAAAAAATGCAGCTCTAAAACAAGCATCTTTCAGTGTGACAAAACCTCACTGTTTATGAAAGCTTTTTCGAAGGCTACATTTGAGATGAGGTTGTGTGTGTCCTCACGTGAGAAAATGGAACCTTTAGGAGCCTAACAACAGAATATGCGAGAGGTAGATTCTTGTTATCGTGATTTCTTCGAAATAATAATACTGTAACGTTTGGCAGTGTCTCGAACCCACAACCTTCAGGTCCCCAGACAGGTGCACTCACCACCATCGGCCCCCATTGGGATATCCCATTTGGAGGGGCGAGTGGTGGCCTTACCAAGGTCGCTACAATATGTTCCGCCCTGAGTCTTCTGTAATATTTCATCGAACAGTGTGCTTTTAAAAACATCCAACCAGCTCAATGCATATAGTTTTAATAAAAACAAATATTTTGTCTACTATACAATTTCAAATGACGACCAATCAATTAGTTGAAAGAACTGCCAACTATCACTCAACCAGAATTTTTTGTCAGGGACAGTTTTGAAGCACAAACGCACACGCACACACACGCACAGGCACACGCACAGGCACACGCACAGGCACACGCACACCCATCAGATCAAATGTATTTAGTAGATAATACACACTCTGTTAAGAACTAGAGGAATCTGCACATAAAGATTTCATTCAAAACTGACAGAGTTTTAATTCCCCCATTCTCCTTCTGTTCATCGGCTGCACCAGACCTTGTTAGACAGGTGCGCGCCCATCCTGACCCCCGAACCGAAACCTTTGGTCCTCTGCCTGTAAGGCTGACAGAGCTGATACGTAGTCTGATTTCATTCAAACACAGTGCACAGGTTGACAGCCGCACACACTGCACACACACACACACACAAACACACATGCACGTAGACACACACACGGACAAAAACACACCGCTTCTTCAGGAGCCAGAGTCAGGGATGGGGAGGAGTCAATAGTCAATGTCAGAGCCTGGAAGCCTTGTGATGATGAGCAGGCAGCCTGGCTGGAGGTTGGCACCATGATTACAATGACCTGGAAAACTACTGAGGGGATGAGGACAGAAGGGGCCAGCACACACACACACACAGCCATGTACACAATCACTAAATAGGACTAAATACAGCCTTGCCAACACTGGGGCCAGATGGACCAGATCAGCACAGGTTTTAAGAGCACAGCAACACAACCTTGTTGACAGCACAAGGCCTGGGGCGTTTGTATTAAGCACTGATCCGACAGGTGTGAATATTAGCCTCACAACTAATTGGACATTGATATCGTCAAGGCCATAACTCCTACCCTCTTAGTTTGTGAGATATGACAAATTAAATCAAATTGTATTGCAGGTTTTGACTAACAGTCAAAGGCATAAAAGGCCTACTTATTGGCCTTTTCCCAACAATGCAAATACGGATAGAAAATAGTAACAATGAGGGATAGATCTAATGAGGGATAGATACAAAGGAATAAATATGAAGTTATAAGAGTAACAGTAGCTAGGCTAATTCCAGCAACAAGTACCGGGTCAGTGTGTAAGTGTTGAAGTGTATCTAACACAGGAAGTTGCAGTAATGTAGCAACAGCAGTAGTGTTGTATGTGATGAGTGTAAAGCGTGTGTTTGTAAGTGTGCATGTGGTCCATACTGAAGGAGGACCAACGTGGATAGCAGGATGGCCGTTTCATAATAATTTGGCCATCTTGTATAACAGCCTTATGGCTTGGGGGTAGAAGCTGTGCAGGCTCCAAGTACTTACTGACTTGAGGCCCTGGTTCCATTCAGAATGACTGCTATGTGGTGGTATAGATAACAGTGTGTGGTTTGAATGTCTGGACTCTATATAAAATTGAATAATGTCGCAAACTGTGTTACTACAGTAGCTAAAGAATGCGTGTGGGTCAGGAAGTTATAGCCACTCACTGATACCTGTGAGAGAGCAACTCCACATAATACTCAGTAAGTTGACTGAGTTAAACACAAATGGTCATTACCGAAGACCCAATGTAAAGTATATTGCATTCCCAACACATTGAGGTGAAATTAGGCCCACTTACTGCCTTATTGTCTCTGACAATGAAGATGAATCTCCATTCTCATGGAAAATCCCTCTCAGGGAAGGCAATATCGCTAACACACTTTCATACCCAGTCTCCCTAAAATGACTGTAATTTAGCTTTCCCACTCATTCCTGACCCCAGAACAGAAAATTCATTATCATACGCCAAAAGAATAAATCTGGACTACAAAAAAAGTAAAAAAGCCCATCAGAGCTGGTGACACAGGTAGTAGATCTTAGCTGGCACTCAGGTGTGACTGCATGCGTGAGCGAATCAGGTGTTAAAACTGGAATTAGCTGCTCTCCTGGCTAACAACACATACATCACCCTAATGCAGTTCTGTCATCCACTGCTTTCCCCTTAATCAGGGCGCATCTGTGTTCTGATGGCGTTGCCTGGTCCTCTGATAGCAGACAAACACCGGACAGACAGGAAGCCTCGGCTGGGAACATTATGTTAATGTGTGTGCGTGCGTGCACGTTTGTAGATGTGTGTGTGCAAACATCTCCACCCTGTGTGCCAAAACATTTTTTTTTTGTTGCAGTCATCGGGCCCTTTGATATTTGGCTCATAATTGATGTTCACTCCTGCATCTGTTTTACAGTAATTGAACCGAAGTTAAGGTGTTGCATATTAGTCGTTGTTTGACGGTAGGGTTTTACAGTTGTATGGTTGTTAGGGATGTTGTCTGGCTGCGTGACCAAATCTTCACCAGCAGTTTAACATTGCAGTGTTGCGTGTTTTTCGCAGAAGATATTAAGGGTCAATTCAATTTCAGTTCCATGGTGACATTCCGATTACAATCATGTTTAATTCATTAATGTTGGATTTCAAATTTTCTGAACTGTGGCCTAGGTTGGTTCAATGGCCTAAGCAAACACTTCTGGTGCACATTTACTGCTGCCACATTGGTTCAAATCCGGCCCACCTTCCTTTCAGCCCAAACTCTCTCCTTTATCTTTCACCACTCTCCTGTCCAAGAAAGTATAAAATGCCTGAAAGAAATATATCAAAAATAAAATAATTTGCAGAACTGGAATTGAAAAGTAACTGACCGCCACCCTGGAAGGCATAAAGGGTGACAATCCCTTCCTCAACAATCAACCTGTCTATAGTGTGTTTATGTGGGAGACTTGTGTTTCGGAAAGTGGTCGAATCTATCCGTCAGCCTTTAAACAAGGAACTACCTGAGGGGGTGGAATAAAAACCCTGGCATACGATATACAGATAACATCACAAATGTAACAAACGTGTTACTTACCACTCACACGCAAAGTCTATTCCACTGGCACACATTCTTTGTTTCCATGGATTCAGAAGAAATTCAGACAATCAGGAGGTATGATCATAATGTTTTAGTCTACACTTATACCTCATGTAGGTGGATTTCAAATGGCCAAAAACAGTTTATCCGTTTCCATAGTCACTGGTTTCTGCAGCCCTCTTTCTCCTCTTGCAATGGATAAAACGGTTGCCCTTTTACAAAATCCTTTTTTCTAAGTTAATGAAAACATTGCGTCCTATTTCATAGCTCGGGCGAAGTCGGCCGTGTCCTCACCGCAGCGCTGACCGCGACGCTCTGTGAAGTGGTCTCAACTGAACGAGGATCATAAGCTATTTCCATTTGTTCCGAAAATAAACAACATAACACGACAGAATGGATGCCTTATTCCCTATTTGGTGCACTGTTCACCTATGGGCCTGAGTCAAACGGAGCGCACTCAGACAGTATGGAATAGGTTGCCATTTCAGATGCGTAGACTTCCCATCTGCCCACTCTAAAAAAGGCACATGACAGTTGACAGTAACAGCGCTTAGCTGGGCCGTTGTCTCCCTCTCCATCCCCAGTTGAGCCCGGTCTTCCTGCCAGTTGCAGCTAACACATCTGACCGCGCTATGGCTCCATCTGCAACAGGGCGCCCAGGGATTATCAGCTATCAGTCCCCGGCTCTCCACTGGGGCCATGTCTCAGCTCATCTCTCTCCTTCTGCCCAGCGCAGCACCTCAGCTCAGCGCTCCAGTGACTGTTATAATTGAGGCCAGTATCATTCCCTACTGTACGAATAGGATGACATCTCTCCCCCCCCCACCCCCCTCAGCCGCTCCCTTATCAATCCCCTAAACCTTTCCCTAGGTCAATGAGACAAATACTACTTTACATTTATGTGTCAGTTTGTCAGTTTGTAGCGGTATTGTTGTGTTATGAAAGACAGCATCGCACGTACTGTTAGGAAGACGCGTTGAAAGGTGTTAAAATGTGTTGTAATTGAATGTAAAACAGAAACTAAGAAGTCAGCTTTGTCTTTACCTGAAAGAGATAAAGATCAGAACATTGTTTTTGTTTTAAAGGTTTGTCTTGGTTTAGGCGTGTTCTCCCTCTGTGATCACACTGCGTCAAAGTTGTAGACGTTAGATATCCCGACACTGCTAAAAGCAACTGACAAGCTGTGATGAATGCATTATTCTCTTTATGCTCTTAGAACATGCTCTTACAGGCTACACCTTTTTAAGTACACAGATACAATTGACAGAATCTGTTTTGCTAACATAACATACAGCTGGGAAGTCAACAATCATCAGAAGGCCCAACGAAAATCCCCAGAAAGACAGTAATATATGGAGGAAGGCACGTAGTTGGTCTCAATCAGAATTTAAATTCACAATCACCTTTAAATCACTAAGTAACTGTACACACACTCACAATCTGATTTGATGACATGCTGCAAGTGCTAGACAACACACAGAATCAGGACAGAATAAAAAGAAATCGCCACAGAGTTGACACGAGGGGAATTTAAGATGAAATATGAGCAGTGAGTATATAATATAAATGCACATGCCGTTGATGTAAACAGTTTCAGTACAGTATATCTAGATGCAGGGAGATGGGCGGAGTTTTGAATGCAGTGTAGTGCAGCCATTTAGTTAATAGTTCGGAGGTGTCTTTATTTGAGTATAGTGTTATGAGTCTCCGTGGGACAGAAGGCCAGTGGCTCGGGCCACAGCACGGGGAAAGAAACTGCTCTGGTGGCTAGATTGTGGGGGATCATTATTGACCTGTACTGCATGTCTGCCCTCGCCTCCTGCCAGAGAAACATTTTTGGAACATTGGGTGACCGGGGTGGGAGGGGTCAGCAATCATCTTGCCTGCACGTTTCCCCACCCTGGAGGGACCTTGATGGAGGGCAGGTGACAGCCAATGACCCCTTCCGCGGCCTACACAATGGCTTGAAGTTTCTCTGCAACAGGCCAGGGCAGACTGAGGGAATCTACTTGGGGAATCAATGTTGCTGAGGATGAACTCAGTGATTTATGTGTAAAGGTGGATCCAGTTTGACCAGGAGATGTTGGGGTTTAGAGGGTGTGAAGATTAAGGTGAGTGCATACATCCTTGCGATATTCCAGAGCTGAGGGAGAAATAAAATAATGTTAACCCGTCTTTACATGCAGCGGGTTTTGGGTGTGTGATAGATGTGAGAGGTGTAAAAAGTGGAAATGTCCTGGTGATCGAGGGGCCGTTTTGAGTAAATCTGCAGTAGAACAGGTTAGGTTTACACCTAGTCCATTGCAAAAAAGTAAAAATTGTGTCAGCCGGACACATTTCCAGACAGTTCATTCAACTGCTTCGTCTCCTTGATTTTAAACTTTTGTTAGTTGACCTAATTCGTGATTTTAGCATTTTCTTCACCTCATTATAGAGGGCTCTAAACCTGCTCTTGGGCTCCTCCACTTTGGCACGACGGCAAGCTCAGTGGGGCTTCCTCTTTGTCACAGCGGTGGATCCTACGATCAACAGTGAACCACGGCTTGATGTTGCTGGGTAACACAAACCTTTCTAAAGGGGATGCAGACCCTGTCAGTGTAGTTGTGTATGTTGTCCTTGAATATGACCAAATACCGTATGTGGTGTCAAGGCAGTCATTTTCGCTCCTCTATGGCCTTTTGTCAGTTCATTTCCGCGCAGTAAGTTTAACAGGCTTTGCAGTTTTACGTCTCTGTCTCTAAGCAGGGATGAGCTGATGATTTGAAGCACTCACAAGGTCTGACTTCCCCAGGGAGCAGTGTGCATGGCACTGTGGAATGCACCTTTAATAGTGCTGTAAACATGGTAGAGGATTTTATGGTCTTGTTGGTCACCAGGTGCCTGTATCGGAGAAGACCATTAGGCTTGTGTGGTTAATATCCACCATTATTGTCAATCTAGCTACTTTCTTTCAATCTCAGTGATCTAATCAGCTAGTAGTAGTAGTTGCACTATGGCCACACAGGCCCTTGTTGCAATGGAAACTCCAGCCAAAATCACTGAGTTGATTATGCAGGAGAATAGTAATGTTTGCAGTGGATGAAAATTGATTTCAGGCAGAGTTTTGACAGTATAATGACATAATTGGCATAAAGTCACATACCACCTATAGATCTATTGTTTAACTTGTGAGCATTGGGAGAAGCGTCTTGCTCGCTTCTCTGTGTTGTTGCGATAAGTACAATACAATCAGTGAATCTCTCATTACAAGAGCAGCCAATGGTAAAATGTGATTTAAAAAGGGTCAATAAATCTGGAAATGTGCAGTAAAAGCAATTCTATCTGAATTCTCAATTGGTTTCCACACTGAGATCGAAATAACACACTTTTGACAATTATGATAATGCTTTTTCTATGTTAAAACATTTCTGGAATTGCACCCTGTTTAAGAGGGATGTACTGTTTGACCCACATCATGAAGTCAAAATGCAATCTGATTATACCGACCAATAATAGTTTATCAGAGTAGGAAGGTGGGTTCTATCAGCCAGGGCTGTGTGTAAATGTTTTCAAATGTGTTTCCCAGAGCACCAATCCGATTTGACTGTGCATTTCAAGGGCCAAAGGAGGCTTATGGAAATAATGAAGAACATTCTTTTGTTGGTATTTTCATGAAATATACACACATTGATTTATGAAACATACAGTGATGTTTAAAAAAGAAAAATAATGACAGACTGCTTGGATGCCTTAATTCTAAATAATAACAATAAATAAGTCCCTGTGTGGAATGGATAAGGAGAACCATATGGCGAAATGTACACACAATCAGCGCATCATAACAAATGGATGACACACTGTACCTGCACCAGAACATACACCAGCTAATGTATAGAAAACATGTCCCCATACGTTTATGCAAAACACAGTAGCTGTACTGATAAAGTATTGGTGTCCATAAACAGGGATGTTGAGACTGTGGTGAATGTGTTAGGAATATAGGTCAACTTTATCTAGCACATGCAAAATACATTACTATGATTTATTGACATGATTAGGGGTTATTTATACCTGGCCTACATTTCGTTTGGGCAATGATGCGGCCCTATTTAACCTGAACAACAGTCAGTGTCTTCACTGTCACCATTTTTTGGAACACTGTTCTGTTCTCTTGACATTCATAAAGTCACATGTATTAAAGTGCATGCGCGCACACGCACGCGCACACGCGCACAGAGAGAAACACTACTGACACTCATCACTGACCCAATTTCTCATCAAGTACAGTAATTCAATGTCAGCCCTCAGGCTAAGGGGAATAGAGCTTAGTCTTCCAATAACAATAACCAGACTACATAACAATGTTCACACCGGTTAAACCCACAATGTCTGGGTTGAAGTGGCAGCCTACGCCTCACGCTGTCTAGGTCCTTAGTACGGCATACAGAGGAGGCGTAAAGGGAAAGACACAGGGCGGGTACAGGCTGGGTACAGGCCGGGTTAGGTGTCCTACCCTGTAACCCAGTCCTGGTGGCATTTTGCAGCGTGAAACATGTAGTTGGAGGAGCTGCTGAGGTTGATGATCTTGGTGGTGTGTGTGTGTGTGTGTGTGTGTGTTTGATCCACTGCCAGAATCCCTACCCTGTTATTTCCCAGTCTGCATCAGCAGGCAGGGCTCCAGTCACTAAGCGCAGGAAGACAAATTAGGGAGGGTGCAACTTGAGAGCGCATCTCTCTCCCCTTCCCATCCCTTCCCAGCCTCCTCCAGATGGACCTAATTAAAGCATTAGCCAATGAGGGGGGGCTGATGGCTCCATTAGGGGCCATTTTGGGGCTTAAATAAACTGAGCAAATAAAGCTTCTGCGTTCAAAATTTCAGCCTCTGTTGGTTGGAGTCGTTCATGCACTATTTACCACCGTGGAGAGCCATAAAGGGAGGCAGGGGGAAGCGGAATGAGGGAAAGCCATCAGGACAGTTTGTATATTTATCTTTTCTTTTTTTGTGTGTTTTATCTCTGGGGTAGGGGTGATGTACTTCGGCTGCAGCACCTCTGAGTCTCGATGGTGAACGGAGAAGGGGAGAGAAGCTTGTCCTTAAAGAGGGCAATAATTTAGAATGAAATATGTCAAGATGAGATCTCTGGAGTGGTTAGCCTAGCCCTCCCCCCTCCTCTCTCTCGCTCTCGCTCTCTCTCGCTCTCGCTCTCTCTTGCTCTCTCAGGTCCAGTTTATCTGTCATCACCTCAGCTGTCCAATATATCCAGCATACAGTCAATGTGATTCAGGCCCTCCATCACTCACCCTCTGCTACCCAGCACCTTACAGCAGTTCTCAACAGAGGATTTCACTCAGAGCTATACCAGCCACACAGAGAATAACACTCACTGTGACAATGTCCCCACATTTCCAATGTCCCACGGTATCTGCTTTCAATGCTTCGCTGGATGATAACTGAACAGTCTATGCGTTTCTGTTTGTTTATCTCACTGAAGATAACACACGTCATACATGGATAGGCTGAACAGCCAACAGAGACTCTATGGGGAATCCACATAGTTGAAATAACAATGCACACTGTGAAGTAGGTACACTATGTGATGTATTCATGCACCAGTAAAGAATTAAACAGTCATCTTGTCTGAGAACACAGTTAACCCAAGGCAAGTTTAACTTAACAAGTCTATGAAGTAAAAGTCAATAAAAACAATTTTCTTAAAATTTTAATGAGGAGCTGACTAAAAACTCAATTTTTAAAAGTTGTGAAAAATTTACTTTTTTCACAGGATACTCTGTGGCAGTTTAATTTTTTGGGAATAGTTTTTGCTATCAGCGATATTCGCACGACTGCTCTCATGGATTTGAAAGATAAGCAACATATTTTTAAATCACATAGTTTAGAATTTTTCCACCTGGTTTTGAAATGGCTGTTCCAGCTTACATGGCTTGGGTGATTTTGACAAAAGGGTCTAGCTGCAGACAGGGCACTCTGGGCTGGTGGGCAGGGCTTGGACACTGTAGGCTGGTGGGCAGGGCTTGGACACTGTAGGCTGGTGGGCAGGGCTTGGACACTGTGGGCTGGTGGGCAGGGCTTGAACACTCTGGGTTGGTGGGCGGAGCTTGGGCACTGTGGGCTCAACTGAGTTAACGTGTTACAGGCACATTACAGTATTAGTTAGTTAGCTTCGTATTATAGTATCAGCTTTGAGAACCTGTAATAATGTAAAATAATACAGATGAAAAAATGAAGTAAACAAACGCAGATACTTGAATTATGTTAGGTAAATAATTATAATCGAGCAAATCATGTTATGTAATTAATTACAATTTTAGCTAAAGACAGAAGAAAGAAGAAAAAGCAATGGTATTATACTGATGGTAGTCTCCTGTAGCATAGCTAACAAGTTACAGGGTTGAGTACATTTTATTTTAGACTGACTTTTCTACAAAAAACATGTATTTGTATAAGTTAAGCATTTTGTAACATCTGCTGATGTAAAATATATTTGAGTGATTGACATTTGCTGGTACGCGTTTGCCTGCGTCGTTTTATGTGGCTGTAGTGGTTCAAGCAGTATTCTTATTGAGTTTGTAAAATAGTGTCTTGATAGTTGAGTAGTTAAACAAAGATAATTCTCTAGTGTTTGGAGATCATTTGTTAGTCTATAACCCTTAAAAAAGTAAGCACCGTACCATTTCTTTTAAAACGCACAGGTGATATAATATTTGGTCCCGTTCTTATTGAACAGATGCACCACTTCTATTACGAAATGCCCTGCAACAGTTATCATCATGTTGTCAGTATCACTGCCCACTCTGTTAAACCCACCACATTAAGACACAGATGCACATAGAAGTCCACAGGAAAAGCAATGTGTTTTTCAAAGGTATGTACAGTTGTGCTCATAAGTTTGCATATCCTGGCAGAAATTGTGAAATTTTGGCATTGATTTTGAAAATATGATTGATCATGCAAAAAAACTGTCTTTTATTTTAGAATAGTGATCATATGAAGCCATTTATTATCACATAGTTGTTTGGCTCATTTTTAAATCATAATGATAACAGAAATCACCCAAATGGCCCTGATCAAAAATTTACATACCCTTGTTTGGCCTTGTTACAGACACACAAGGTGACACACACAGGTGAAAATGGCAATAAAGGTGAATTTCCCACACCTGTAGCTTTTTAAATTGCAATTAGTTTCAATTAGTGCAATTTGCATTCTTCTGCACAAAAGCTGCGCATGGGATGCTCTTGGACTTTCCAACACGACAGTGACCGTAAGCACAAGGCCAAGTTGACCCTCCAGTGGTTACAGCAGAAAAAGGGGAAGGTTCTGGAGTGGTCATCACAGTCTCCTGACCTTAATATCATTGAGCCACTCTGGGAAGATCTCAAACATGCGGTTCATGCAAGACGACCAAACACTTTGCATGACCTGGAGGCTTAATTTTAAGCCTTCTATTCCTCACTCAAAACCTTCCTTTCCAACTTTTTTGGAAAGGAAAGAAAAAGGTGCAGTGGTCTCTTAATTTTTCCCAGAGCTGTATATTACCAATTCTCCAAGGGTATGCAAACTTTTGAGCACAACTGTATGTACAATATGCAGAAAAATGAATAAACAATGAAAGGTTTATTATATTTCTTTTACTCTGTGAGATTGCTTATTGTAGTCAAACTTTTTCTTTAACTAAAATGTGTGTTTTTTAATGTTCTGTTTGAATATTTAATAAATCCACATTGTTGCATGTTGAACTGTAGACTTCTTTTCTGTTCAAAAACACATTCTATTTGCACTCAGAAAATCTGGATGTATTTATGCATACTGCCGTGAAGGATATTAAAGTGATCAAGTTGCAGTTGACTTAATTTTTCACATGCACATAAATGCAGACATTGTTGGACATACACAATGAAAATCTTATGTCACAGACCCACACAATGAGGAAAAAGTAAAAGATATTCAGGCATGAAAATACTGAGTAAACATTGAGTGAAAGAATAAAAATAGTAACTTCAATTAAAAGTACATTTATACATCACAAGACAGTTTATGATACTGTGATGATGATCAAGCTGTAAATTGCCTATGATGTTTATGTAGAACAGGATAGTGAATATGGGGGATGGAATTGCCCCTTTGGGACTTGCCAAATTTCTTCATTCTCCTGAGATTGTTTAAAACCAGGCCTCACAGTGCCCAACCAGGCCTCACAGAGCCCAACCAGGCCTCACAGAGCCCAACCAGGCCTCACAGTGTCATTGTCATTACAGGATCTCCAGCAGATGAACAATCTACACTGAACAAAATTATAAACGCAACACTTTTATTTTTGCCCCCATTCATCATGAGCTGAACTCAAAAGATCTAAGACTTTCTCTATGTACACAAAAGGCCTATTTCTCTCAAATACTGTTCACAAATCTGTCTAAATCTGTGTTAGTGAGCACTTCTCCTTTGCCGAGATAATCCATCCACCTCACAGGTGTGGCGTATCAAGATGCTGATCAGCCCAGACCAGCCCAGGACCTCCACATCCAGCATCTTCACCTCCAAGATCGTTTGAAACCAGCCACCCGGACAGCTGCTGCCACAATCGGTTTGCATAACCAAAGAATTTCTGCACAAACTGTCAGAAACCGTCTCAGGGAAGCTCAATCTGCATGCTCGTCGTCCTCATCGGGGTCTCGACCTGACTGCAGTTCGTCATCGTAACCGACTTGAGTGGGCAAATGCTCACATTCGATGGCGTCTGGCACTTTGGAGAGGTGTTCTCTTCACGGATGAATCCCGGTTTTCACTGTACAGGGCAGATGGCAGACAGCGTGTATGGCGTCGTATGGGTGAGCGGTTTGCTGATGTCAACGTTGTGGATCGAGTGGCCCATGGTGGCGGTGGGGTTATGGTATGGGCAGGCGTGTGTTATGGACAACGAACACAGGTGCATTTTATTGATGGCATTTCGAATGCACAGAGATACCGTGACGAGATCCTAAGGTCCATTGTTGTGCCATTCATCCACAACCATCACCTCATGTTGCAGCATGATAATGCACGGCCCCATGTTGCAAGGATCTGTACACAATTCCTGGAAGCTGAAAACATCCCAGTTCTTGCATGGCCAGCATACTCACCGGACATGTCACCTATTGAGCATGTTTGGGATGCTCTGGATCGACGTATACGACAGCGTGTTCCAGGTCCTGCCAATAGGGCCTGGAGTGGACCAACATTCCATAGGCCACAATCAACAACCTGATCAACTCTATGCGAAGATGTGTTGCACTGCGTGAGGCAAATGGTGGTCACACCAGATACTGAGTGGTTTTCGGACCCCCCGGACCCCCCCAATACAGTGAAACTTCACATTTTCGAGTGGCCTTTTATTGTGGCCAGCCTAAGGCACACCTGTGCAATACTCATGCTGTCTGATCAGCATCGTGATACACCACACCTGTGAGGTGGATGGATTATCTCGGCAAAGGAGAAGTGCTCACTAACACAGATTTAGACAGATTTGTGAACAATATTTGAGAGAAATAGGCCTTTTGTGTACATAGAGAAAGTTTTAGATCTTTGAGTTCAGCTCATGGTAAATGGGGGCAAATACAAAAGTGTTGCGTTTATAATTTTGTTCAGTGTATATGCATTGATTTATAAACTAAGCTAGTCTACTGGATAAGGACTTGTAGCTAAATTCATAGCGTGGGATTTAATTAATCCACAGAATACTAAAAAGCAGATGGAGGAAGATTTTATGGATATTAAACAATTATTTATTGTGCTTTATAAACACACACGAAATGTATGTATGTATGTTTTTTTGTCAGAAACAAAATGTCTGTAATAACTTATATTGTTTGCTATACAAATTACAGTTATTGTTTATAAAATAACTTGAAAACGGTGAAAGAGTTAATGAAATCAGTAGCAAAAGACATTTAACAGCAGTTATAAGTCCCACCCACCAGCCCACAGTGCCCAAGCCCTGCCCACCAGCCCACAGTGCCCAAGCCCCGCCCACCAGCCCACAGTGCCCCGGCTGACAGTCCCTGTTTGCAGCCAGATCCTTCTCCATTTTGAAAGCTAGATAATAATAATAATAACAATAATACTAATAAGTGATCACTTTGATGTTGTCATTTATTCTAACTGGGTTGAATAGAAATCATGTTCCAATCTAAATGTATGTGATGGGCTTTAAATGCAAAGGGTTTTCTTTAAATGTTGAATGATGACAGCACATTGGGGTTTACATTCTCGGAGTTACTTGGAAAAAGAGTGTCTGCAGTAATAGAACTAGATGATACCACCCCAACATAACACAACCAAAGCTTATATACAGCCCCTACAGGAATGTACATCATACAAACATCACATATTTGATGTTCTAGCTAGCTTCCACTGTTTGTTCCTTGTTCCATGCTGAGCTGAAGAAGGCCTCAAAGCAACCAGTCAGTCAGCCAGTCAGAAAGGCCTGGCAGCAGGCTGATCAGACTACTTGGTTCCACGTCTTTTGGGATCATGGGAATGAACAGTGGTTTTCTTTTCTGTGTCTCGTTTTCCCTCTCCTCTCTCTCATTTTCTCTCTCTGTCCGTTGTTTTCTCACTCTCCCGTTTGACTGACAGGCCACAGGCAGCAGGTCGTGGGGCCAATAGCACCTCAGAGGCAGGCGTGGCAGCTACAGTCAGACCCAACATCAGCTAGTGTTTACCTGCACCTTAATGACAGACACAAAGACACAGTCCACTTCTCTGTCTTCTTTCTCTTCTTTCCTCTCCTCTATCAGGCAACGTCAATCATTGCAACAAGGCACAACAAGGTCTTTTTCTCGTTCACTTATGTTTCCCATCTCTTTATGTCTTCTCTCCCTTTCTGACAATGAGATACAGTGACACCAATCTGGGGGTCCCCTGACACGTTAACACAGCTGTGGTGCTGTCCCAGTTTCTGCCACGTAGAACTCAACCGCCGTGCTGCCAGACTGTCTCCCCACTTAGTCCGACTAACACAGCAAAACTGCTTTACTTATGTCTCTCTGCGTCTGTGGATTTTTCTCGTCGTCTTTCTCTTCAGGTTCTGTCAGTCACCACACCAGAGGTTGGCAACGTCAAACACAAAGGGCCACCGAATAAGTCAACATTCCAGCAAACATCTGTTCCATAACGTCAGTTACCGCCTTCTCTCTGATTCTACTGATGCTCCATTTTACATTCTACTACAGGGTCGGGGGAATTCCGTTTGGAGCTAGCAGCTTGCAGCGTATGACATTCCGCAAGACATTCCAAGACCACAGCCGCTGAATTAGTGATGTGACATATGCTTCTGACTTTGCTTTGTGATTATATTAATGGGCAGACAAAATCCCCTCACCACTCATACGTACACGCTACACCCACCTAGGTACTGTGTAACAATGTGACTACCGGGCCGTTCATTACGACACAGCCCTCACAGCGGTACATGGGGGAACACGTGCGGCAGTGCCACAGCCCCCGAAACAGCAGAACAGCCACTTTGCAATGGCAGGCGCCAGCCAGCTAACAGCCAGCCAGCTGAAGCTGTTCTGGGGTTGACACGCTGAAGCCGAGACGAGGCACATCGCCGCTTTAGTCTTTTGGTGCCGCGCCGCCTCCTACTCCAAGCCATCCTACCCCCTAATAATCACTGACACTCACGGTCTTGTAACATCCCTCCTCTCTCCTCTTCTCTCCCTGGCACTGCTCTCAAACCGGCAATTGGTCTCAAATGAACCAGACTTAATCCCGTCATCATAAGCTTGCCTTCCCTCTCTGCCTCTGTCTACCACTGTCTTATGGAGCCGACAGGGAGAACAAAGGGACTCATAATCTCCTCACCTCTCTCTAGCTCTGTCTTCCCATGCTTTCCCTCCGCCATAATCAGGGCCATGTTAAGCACAGGCCTTCTAGTCTGGCTGTTGTCCCTGTACTGGGCTGCCTTTAATGTTCTGTGAAATAATTGCACTCTGTGGACCATTGGAGCTGATCCTCCTCCTCTCTCCTCCCCGCTGCACTGTGTGACCTTTTGACCGACATCACCTTCGATCTGATGAGCCCCTGCTATTCACCTCTAGGTCAGAGTCGAAGACGAAACAGCGCATGGAACTACCGGTGAGGGAGATGAAACCTGACTTGAAAACGATGTTTCTGACCTTCTACACGCCACGCTCAATCAACACGTCATGGCTCTCAGCGTTGCACACTGTCACCGGGCTTCCTGCCTTCCTGCCAACCGCATCTCGCTTATTTTTCCTGGTCCCCGCCTTCACTCGTCCTCTCTTCATCCATCATGCTGTCGATGTCCGAACTGGGACAGCTCGTCACCTCGGTGCTTAACCTCCCTTCACGATCTCCTCCCCGGCTTCCTTCCCTGCTCTCTGTGTCTATCTCTTCCTGCCCTGTCTCCTGCCTGTGCATTGGATCACCTCCGGTCCATCCTGTAGTGACGGATGCTTGCTGCATGGGAAAAGACCCACTGAATTTTAGATTGAGGACGTCTTGATTCTGCTCTCTCGTCCTGTCCTCTCCAGTTCAGTCAGAATTACAGCACACACACACACACACACACACACACACACACACACACACCCCCTTTCTCATCGATGTAAACATCACACACCCAGACATGCGCTCCCTACTCAGAATGTAACACACACACCTCAGAAGGACACACCGGACCTTTTGAGCTAACCGCAGGTTCCATCAATCGTCTGCTCCCCTCCACTGACCACAACCACAACGGAACACTGCTCTACTTTCCTTAGCCTCCCAACAGGGTTAGGTCAGGCCTGCCTCGGGCTTTACCATGTAACTCCAGCATTTTGTAGGGCGGAGCTCAGGGACGTCACTAGGACTATTTTAGCCCCCGTAAAATATTAATTAGCCTCCCCTAAATAAATCAATATATGAGTCAATATGTTTTTGTCTTTTTTTTTTTTCCATCGCATCTTAAACTTTTTACAAATTGTATAGAATTGTGTTCATTTGGCAGCTCATCTGAAGACAGCTCCATTCTGTAAATAGTGGCTAATGTCTCCCTATTATTGTCCTTTTCTAGAGGTTAGAGAACTGAAAGTTCAAAAAATGTTCACTCAAGTTCAAAATATAAATGCACTGGAAAACAACGGTACATTTTGCTAATAAATAAACCCTTTCAGCTATCCCACGACCATTTTTTACAGAAATGTATGGAGTTAAAATTTTTACATTTTTTTAGATTTTAAAAATGTCATGTATGGAAATTGTTTTAGACAAGTTGCAATTCGTGAAATTCGACAGACCAGACATCACGTAATATCAAAGTGATCCGTCTTTATTTTCTTTACCGGATGGCAAAAAAGCTACCTTCAACTTTCTAGTGGACACTTCAGAGATACGATCTGTCATTTGTAAGACAAACAAAAAGGAATTATAATATAATTCAACAAAATAGTCAGGTGGCCGTTAATTGGGGGTCGTATATTTCTGATATGTCGCTAACCAACTCCCCAAAAATATTAATATTTCCACTGAAATTTTAGAAATGATATGCTAGCTAACATTTTTATGTCACTAATAATCATCATAAACATTGATAACATGATCAAATGCTTACTTGGTACAAGAAGATGCATTTCAAAATTGCTGTTGGATATGCCGATAAAAGGGGGCTCTATGAGATTAGTTATGTTGTAATAGGTGGGACAATTGTATGACGCATCAAGGCCCTCTAGAGGGCCTAAGTATACGTGACTAACACAAGCTTTATCTTGTTTTCTCACGCTTGAGCCTAGCTAGCTGGCTAGCTTTTTGCAGTGAGTGTAGGTAAGGATGGCGATGGCCCGGCTGTCAGTCCTGGCTTTGATCTCAATCGAAAAATAACTTTTTTTGGATTTGAAATCAAAAGACAAGCTACATGAGCATGCCATTATCCATTTCATAAAGAAGGACAGAAGAATGGACTTAGCAACAAAAAGCAAGCTGTAGATGAAAACAAAGTGTACTCACCATTATGATTATTATTTAAAAACTCTCGTTCATATCATTTTGAATACAATGTGTAAAATATTATTTCAACTTGAAATCACTGGTTGTGTGATAAAAACAAAGGTAATGATGTTGCAATTGGAAGTACTGGGTACATGACATTTCTTGTTGTGGTGCATTTTTATATTGTTGAATGCTGGACATCGAATACCGAATAACTTTTTTCTCTCTGACAGCATATATTGTCTGTGATCTTAAAATAATGTCAGTATTTGTGTGGTAGAATTTATTCCACAACTATTTGAGTGACTGTTTTTGCAAATGTTTCTTTGAAATGACACAACCGTATTTTCTTCTAATGTGGCTCCTGCTATCAATATTTTCAACTCTTGTGTACGTTTGCTGCTTCTGTGAGCCACAGCCGAGGCATGGCATAGGACCGTTTCACTCTGTCATCAAAGAATTTCTTCTCCTACGTAGGTCTGCAAAAGGTTTCAAGTCATGCCCCGTACACACAGGCATCTATCTATATGCATGACGTCAGATCTTTTTCCACTGAGGGCCTAGCTCCAATAGTCACGGTTTGCCACTGAGTCTAATCAATTCCTTATAGTGCCCAAATACAACTTTTATCCTAGCCATTACATTTTTTGCTGAACTACAATGTGGGCAACAGAACGTTTATTAACAGCCAAACAAGTCTCTTTATCAAAATAAAATCCCCAAAAATTCTGGCGTGTAGTACATGGAAGTCCCAAAAGTATTTTGGCAACATTGTACAGCCATTTTTGTGGCTTTTGATGGTGCTGGATGGATGTGGACAGAATGGACTTTAATTTCTTTATTTGCATAGAATTAAAGCAAGTCATATTAGATCAGTGTCTAACACAAACTACAGTATGAGACAGGTATACCTTTAGCCAACTTTGACCAAAAAAATAACCTTATTCTGATTTTACACCCGTTGATACTCCAAAAAGTAGATGATGAAATGACATTTTGGGGACTTTAAAAAAATCCCTGGGGGAGTATGCCCAGACCCCCCTTTTGGGCTGTGCTGACCTGGCATTGATCCACTACAGAGGCAGTGTAACCAATGTAGTCCAATGTAGTCCAGGTCAGCTGAGTAGTGTGGAAACAAACAACTGTAAGTGTCCCGTAACCCCCCCTCCCCCCCAGCCCACCTTGACTACCCCGATCCTATTCCTACTCAGACACTGGGACAGATGAGCCAGAAGAAACCGAGATAATGTAGACAGGGCCGGATCATTACGGGAAACTCTGCTTGAGCGCTGATGAGACAATAAGCAAGTCATATTAATGCCATAACGATGAAAGGGAGGAAGGCTTTTAGAAAACAATGGGGAAACCATTTCCTGAAGTTCAATTAAATGGCTTGTGACAGCGTGCACGTGAGGGCATATCTGCCGCGCGCCACTTGACTCCCTTCATTAGTGTGTGATGGTGCCAAGCAAGACTAGTTTTATATGGATATTTATAGCTTAATAACCAGCTGGTGAGAAATCCTGCAAAGACGCTCGGGGCTTTGTGATCTTGTCAAGTAGAATTTGAGACACATGGGGAAGACAACAAACAATTAGGGAGTTGCTGTTGGTTAGGGATGAAACAAAAACACCACTAACATAAAAGAGCATTACTGTGATATATACACTAAACACACCATCACTGGCAATTTGCATACATTTGCGTCAATACAAAAATGACATTTTGTTGTCTGTATAAACCGAACGAGCATCCAAATAGCAGAAGCTACTAAATATTAATGGGTGTATGTGAGTGTGAACGTGTGGTTTGTGTATCCAGCTTGAGGAGCGTAAGTAGCTTTGGTGAGCTCAGCCAAAAACAGGACCTAGAGTTTTGCCTCAGCTCAGCTTAGTGGGTATTTTTTCTTCATTTTGACCCTAAGGGGTAGCCGTGGCTGACCATCAGGTTTATCACCAGATTCATCTTTACCTGTGTGGGATAAACGTGTTGTGTGTGTGTGTGTGTGTGTGTGTGTTATGTAGTGCTTCATTATGATGCAGTAGAAGGTCATGATCTATGAGCCACCCGAGGCCAATAGTTCGGTAACGGTCCAGGAGGTTATCTGTCTTCAGGCCTGTCCTGTACATATAATGATAAACAGTCTGATTCAGACTCTCAGTACCGGGCACACTTTAATGGCTTTACCGTCGGCATGACTTGACCCTCTTTCTGCTACATACGAACAGGGTGAACACCTGTGAATTTATACACGCTATGTGAAAGGAAGACATGGTGAACTTACACTTATATTTTTATCAATGGCTTTCCCATAGAAAGTCTGATGACTGAAAGGTAGGTTTTCTCTGGCCTGCCCCTTCGATTTGAGTTGGAGCAAATCTGTTGAGACGAGCAAAGACATATGGATTGGCCCCATTAATATTAAAAGAGGGAAATGCAATGAAGTTGGCCCAAATGGCCCTCTGTTTGTTTTATAGTGCACTACTTTTGACCAGGGCCCAAAGGTGTCCGGTCAAAACAAGTGCACTATATCGGTAGGGTGCCATTTGGGCTGCATCCTGTATCATTAGTGTGACTGCAGAGCCAGGGAGCTTCTCTGTAGCTGAATGGATTTATTGTCCCTCATTTTCACTCATTAAAGCTTCCTAATGAAAACTATTGTTCACTACCAGCTAAATCTCTACTATTAGACATTATCTGCAGCCATTTTACCTGCTCTCCTCCAGACTCTGTGTGTGTGTGTGTGTGTGTGTGTGTGTGTGTGTGCGTGCATGCATCTGCGGTTGCCACAGGCCTGTAGAGATAGTCAATTTCATCCTTATTGGCGAGACAAGGCCCTTGGCTACAACCACTGAAATGCCCATTATCGTTTACTAAGCAGGTGCTGTGATGTATTGCTCCTTGATCACAATGCAGATTGCGTGGCACGCAGGAGCAATCGCAATCCATTTTTCAATTTGGTCTCCTGCCTGAGATAAATTAACAGATGTCGATTGATTTTTCCCTCCCTCGTCTACAGTCTTCCATCGCACGGCTTGTTTACACCTGACAGCCAGCACTTTATAGCTGAACACTTATTTGAAGTAATGCACGTTATAATTAGCCTCTTTTTAATTAGACAGAATTACAATTGGCAGGAGATTCGCTAAGCTGCTAATTTGACGTGTCTTACTTTTTCTTCTCTCTGTTTAACCTCCTACTCAAGCGAATTCAGTTCAAATGGAAGGAGGATGTCTGAGTTAAATCAATCTGGTGTAACCACCCTAGCCAAAGGCTATCCACTGCTGTTGCTTATCACAACGAGACACGTGTGTGTGTGTGTGTGTGTGTACTCCAGAGGTCCTAAAAAGTATAGTAAACCAAAGAAAATTAAGTGAGGACATTTTGCCAGGTCAGATGTTTGTCAGATATGTTCAAAGTAGAAGTTATAGTATTAGGGTTCATATTAAGGTTAATGGTTTGATTTATGAGATGGTCATGTTTAGGGATTGGGGTAAAGGGATGGGAGGATGTGTGTGTTTATACGTATCATGTCCTCACCACCTGGACTCCCTCAGTGGTCGTTCATCATCAGTCCAGCTCATGTAACATCTGTCTGGACCTGGTGCTTAGAATTTACCAACAGGGGACCGGCACTATTGGACCAGGCAGGTTGCTGGATTGAAGGTGAAAGAATCTACTATTCTGCAAGACAGTTCATCTTAATTTCTCTGCCTAATGTGAGAGGTTTGGTTAAAAGCAGAAATACAATTTGAGTTGGACTTTATAATGAAACTCAGTGGCTATAAATCAGATGTGTCCTATTCTATTTATAGAGGAATAGGGGGCCATGAGGGAAATACTGAGATTCAAGTTCTTTATAGTAAATCTGGATAAAAGATAAGTAAATGTGTAAAACCAAAGAAAAGACTAGAAAAGACGCTATTTGAAGTTTGAGGATCCAGAGATACCTATTTAACAGAATGAGTTTGAGGATCCAGAGATACCTATTTAACAGAATGAGTTTGAGGATCCAGAGATACCTATTTAACAGAATGAGTTTGAGGATCCAGAAATACCTATTTAACAGAATGAGCAACCATATTTCCTTCCCCACAGATTTAGCCTTCTTTTTAGCTTTCACCTAAAACTCACTTTGATGCATTTTATTTAAACCTCTCCTTTCTTCTCCCCCCCTCTGGCACCTTCAATAAAAACCCCCACCCCCCTAATAGCACCTTTCTGCCTGAACCTCTCGGTACACTGTGTTCTTCAGTCCCCATCTGTGTCATGTGAAGGTTTCTTTGTCTTGCGACTGGGAGGTTTTAAGCCCACGCTGAGACTGACAGGCAGGTAGAGATTAGAGCATGTGACAACAAGATAATAGCGTCTGAAGCAGAGAGTTCATCGCTGCCTAACCTGTCGGGATTTCACTCATTGTCTATGTGTATATATATGTGTGTGTGTGTGTGTGTGTGTGTGTGTGTGTGTGTGTGTGTATGCGTGTGTTTACGATTGTATGTGCACGCGAGCGCCTGTGTGTATCCCAGCAAACAGAGGACCTGCTGAGAACATCCAGGGGACCATGACCCAAGCTCCTGATGTTCTGGGGGAAATGTTTTCTGGGATGTGAGCCTATGTCTCTAAGTGTGTGTCCGTGTGTGTGCGCGCGTGTGTGTGTCCGTGTGTGCGCGCGCGTGTCCGTGTGCGTGCGCGTGTGTGTGTGTGTCCGTGTGTGTGCACGTGTCCGTGCGTGCGCGTGTGCCCGTGTGCGTGTTGTAGTGAGTCTCAGTCTAATTCTCCTGATGGTCCGAATTAAAACGAACCTCCGTCAGATTATTAATAACAGCAGAGAACAATGAGGGCCTTTCTCCAGTCATCAGGAAGTAAAGGGGAGAATTATTATCAGTATCGTCAGGACTATTATCATTACAGCTCAGCTGCTCGCGTCTCGTTCCTCTCTCCTTTCCTTGAAAATGAACAGATACAAGGACGTCAGTCAACCGGAAGGTGTCCATGTACATCGAATAGATTCAGGTTAAATTATGTGTTGAAAGTGCAAGCAAGGACCAGAAGTCCAGACAAAGCAAGTAAAACCTGAGAAATGGGTCCCTGCAGGGTTTTTCTGCTGGTCCCCACAAACAAAGGTCCTCTACTTTCATTTAAGGGGTTATGTTAAGGGAATATGTTCAGGGGATATCATTGAGGTTAGTTTTATGTTTAGACATTAGAGGTTATGTTAAACGCTAGGTGTTAGAGGAAGGTAAAGTTTAGGCATAGCGTTGAGGTTACTGAGGTTAAGGTTAGGGCACGATTATGGTTATGGATAGGGTAACAGAGTTTACAGGATAAGTTTGAGGGTTAGGGGACAGGGACAACAGGGAATAATTTTCCTGGTACCCAGAATGATAGAAAAACGTGTGTGTGTGTGTGTGTGTGTGTGTGTG
>JACXGI010003157.1:0-17737 GCA_016801175.1 Esox masquinongy | reverse complement strand
ATTACTGCCGTACAGTTAAGGCTTGTGTAACAGGCTGATTCAACAGCATTTTTTATTAAAACACATAACATAAAATTTTTAATTTAGAAAAATAACTTATAAAGATGAAGTCCTGAATATGAAAACATTGACATGTCTAGGCAATAATGAAGATTTTACTAAACTATGTGATGTGTGAAAGCTTATCCAATGCATTCAGTAAGACACATACACGCACGCACGCACGCGCGCGCGCACGCGCCAGTCACCTCCTGTGTTCCACTGAAATCCTGAACATTTACAATTAATACACAGGGCATAAAACATTACAGAATCAGACAAAAAAAGCGTTGTGGGTATATCACGTGCACATTGTGAATGTGAATATCTAGTGACAAATGGTACCCTACGCATCGGACCAACGTGACAGTATGAAATGTATCTTAATATAGTCCATGTCTAATTTAGGAAACCTGTTCTGGGGAACAGACTGTTCATCCAAGCAAACGGTACCCATAGTATTCCTTTCTATGCAGAGAAACAGATTGCATGTGCTCCCCAAATGGCACCCTATTCCCCCAAGTAGTGGTCCAGGTCTCTACTCAAGCCTCCAGGCAGTAGCAGTTAACTGGAATGGGGAAGCTTGCAATTTGGAACACGCACACTGTGTCCTTTAAGGCTGACTGGCAGGACTCGTAGCCCCAGGTATGACATACCCTTCAACCTTCACCGCAGTCCATCCCCAGCCACATTCCCAACAGCAGCGGCAGAGTGGGAGAAGGGAAGGATGGAATCCGACACGGTGTCAACTCCTATTGGAAATCATTCCAAATACTTTATCTGTGCTTGATTGAGCTTGCTTGACGGAACCAATAGAATTGTCCCAAATTGTCCGCAAATGGCGCCTACCAGGCACAGCAGTCAGACGAAAGTGAACTTTCAAAGTATTTGAAGGATTCCGAATATTTTTTGAACCCAGGACTGGATGGTATTCCAGTCTTATCCCTGCCAGATAGATCATCCTCGTGCCCTATGCCAGGCCAAAGAACTGGGTGTGTGCAAACAATTCAACTGAATCCCAGTCAATGTATACTCAGGCCTTATCACAGAGAGAAACTAAATATACTGTAGGGTATCACAAAGCAATGGAGGAGAAGTTGGAACTCAAACTCAAAGTGTTTGAATACAAATATCAGCTGTTCCTCCTTCAAGCTGTTCAAATCTAAAAGTGGAGGGATGAAATAAATACCAGAGTGCATGAATAACTGAGGAAAAAAAAGATGCTTCAACTCGTAAGATGCCATCAAGTCACAAACAAGAAACTGGGAATGCCAACTGAATCCTTGGGATGATTCTCACATCAGACAAAGCTAATGCAGGCCAAGATATTTTAAACATCTTTTAAAGGATTTGTTAGATAAGCCCAGTCCGTCCCCAAGAAGGGCCTCTAAAGGATGTTGGAATCGATGGATGAGAGAGGATTTACTGTAGACTGGGGGGGGGGGGGGGCGACAAAACTTATTTAATGTTGCGTGTGTGAGGGATAATGAAGCCAGAGTGAAATCTCATATGGTTATGCTCTCATCATTATCAATAGCTTAATCTCCCATAAACCTTTTCACTAGATACACACAGATCTGACAGGCTCCTCTTCTACATTAAACATCTCAGGAAGCACTGTCCAGCAACATGGCTATATTTATGTAAAAGTAAATAGTGTACGTCAATACTAATAAAGTACATACTTTGCAAAAAAAAGCATGAAGATACCTCCAGAGATATTACTAGCTACAAATATTTATGGGTAAAAAAGTAATGGTCAATTTGGAGTGTATATATTTTTCTTATGAATATTTTCCAGCCCCTCATATTGGCCCTGGCTAAATGTCTGCACTATATGTTGGGAATACGTTGCTATTTGGAACATAGTCAAGGCTACAACCCTGTGACCTCAAACTTCCTGAGTCGTCCTCAGGAGAGAGGGTTTCTAAAATGTTTCGTCTTGTTAATGGAAATAAATGCTGCTGTTATTGGGCCCCTCTGGTAATAAGGCTGGTCTGTCTATCCCCTGCTTAAGTCCTTCATTAACTTTATCTGTAAACCGGGAGCCCTACTCTGTTGGTAGAGGAGCTGTACAGTAAGCTGCTTCATCCAATTTCCTAATTTTCTAAATGAAAACAGCCATATCAGTGTTGGCTTTGCTATGTCAGCAGTCAGCATAGTGTGGTCTACGCCACAATACATACAATACATTTTGTATTATATTGTATACAGCTGTTGTATACAATGTGCCCAAAGTGGTATGGTAAGAAGGCTAAACCTAACCTGAAATCCACTTGGACTGGTTGAAAACATTTAAAACAGGACGGTTTCTAGGAGTTAACATTAGTTTAGCGGAACATTCTGGGAAAATGCTATAAATCGGGTCCAGAGTACTCTGTAAAACACTTTTCAGAAACAACCTTGCCTGAGGAATAATGTACATTCATTAATTACCATCAGATGTCTGTGCTGCTACTGTCAAGAACAGCCAGTAGCAGCACAATAAAAACTGTGAGGCTACCTTTCAACACAAATGACATAAGGAGACATAAAACGTATCTGGCAACTGTCCAGACACAGTAATATGAGGAATGACTGATGATAAAAGCACTGATCATCCTAATCAACATCATTAAAAAGCATTTATAATATGCCAGTACAATATGTGAGATGCTAGCTAGTATCTGGCAGTATTTCCAAAAGTTATAAGCGTGATTCCTAGCTAAATCGTATATTATTGACCCACTTTAAGCAGCCCCCCTCATTAAAAGGCTAATAATATTACTTTTTTTAACAGGCAGTATGAAAATGAGACATAGATTAAATTACTTAGTTTTAAGTATGAAATTATTTGAAGTTCAAGTCCGACGATATATAGAGGGCTTTTAGCATACCTTTAAATGCAATATATACAATAAACCTATGTAAATCATAACTATTGTATGAAATTTGATGCAAAAACACAATTACTCCAATGTTACTTCTGATATAATTTATTAAAATCTATCAGGGTATAAATCATATATTTTTCAATACAACATAACTACAATGGTCTGCCTGGTCTGTCTGTCCAACTGTCAATCTGTCTGTCTGTGTATGGTCTTTTGCCCTACACAAAATCTTTTAAATGACAAAAAAAATCCCAATATTCAGAATAAATACAGGACGAAGGGATTAAATGAATATTTCAATAGCTGAGCTCCTTAACAAGGAAGTTGCAACTTCCTTCTTCCTGTCCCATTGATTTTAATAGGTTTTGATTTATTCCCGTTATAACCTTAGTGAGGCGATTACCTCAGCAGTTCATCTGTGTTATTGAGACATTTTAGCATGAAATTTGTTTTTCCTCACAGAACTTTAAACAGAAATTCAAGTGGCGAGTCTCAGATGCCAAATAGAGCTATTACAAGATAATTAGTAATTATGATAATTTGCTAAAGTTGTGCTATTTCTTGCCTTGGTCATTTTATCTTGCGAGTTCTCCAGAGAGAACAGTCACCATTCAATGTTAATAACCTTTTTTTTTTTCACACCCCAGCTAAATGTTCAGTGGTAAAGGACGCTGTGTCCTAAACCAAGGAATATTTTACACTTAATCAGGACTGCTGCAAAGGCACATGGGCGTGCGTGTTTGTGTGTGTATATGTATGATGCCACAGTTGCCATCGGTGATGACCTTCATTAACCTGCTAAATGCCAGAGGTGTTTTGTCACAGATTTTAATGCGGTTATCAGCACAAACACAAACAAACATGATGGAACTGTTTAAGGCTAAAATATTGTTTGCATCTCTAACAGCAATACATCTCATTACAGTACAAACCCACACCCCCCAACCATAGTGGCTGTGACATTGGTTTGTCCCTTACATTAATAGCTGTACTAATGCAGGTGATAAGAACTATTCCTTACAGAGACGGAATTCTTCCCCTGTAGTGACACAGCCGACATTACAAAATGTGCAAGATGAATAAGCACATTAATACGTGGGATGAAAAGAGCTTATTTATTGCAAATATCTAGTCCCATTAGGCTATTGCTTATTGGAAAGAGTACACTATTTGTCAGGTCAGTGTGGCACATCAAAAGGTCGTCGACCCCTTCCTTCTTCTCTTCACCTTCCATAGACATTGCTCGTATCACAATGACATTCATGTAATGGGACCTGAACCGTTACCACCTCTTTACCACCATAGCTGGTGGTCCATATATTTTCTTCACCATTCTGTCCTCTGTCCTTTCAACAGGTCACAGCAGCCACCCTGCCATGCACACGCGTAGCCACGGCCTCATGTTGCTGCCCTGCGAGGGGCTTGTCAACATATGCACTTGGCTAATAGCCTTGTGATCGCCCCACGTTGTTGTCGCTGAGCTCCTTGGCTGACTGCAAAATTCACTGACCCAAGTCCGCCGCCCCATCCGTCCACCCAGCACTGAGTTGCCCTCCCCGCTTGGCCCCCGTTAGTCCCACAGTAGGGGAGGGCGTTAACAGAATTTGCTACATAAATTATGGGACACTTGGAGTCAGTGGTTTCTGACTGTCATCAAGGCACTCATACACAATTTTAGTATAGTTGAAAAAATTGCTCCCTTATAAATCCATTAGTTTCTCGATTAATACATGTTCCTATTTTCACCACTTGGCAGTTATCCAGAGCGGCTTAAAATTAGTGCATTTAAGAATGCCTGGTGAGACAACCACCAATCACATTTTTAGTAAGTACATGTTGCAAATTTTAAAAAAGTTAGCATCGTGAGATTTCCGCCATTGGGTTGCCAAGAAAAAGTACAGCTCTGACTGGACTGAGCGTGAGCTGTACTTGGGTAGGCGTTTGACGGCCAAAAGACCGAAGGAGGCAGAATGGAGTGCTTGGGTTGGGATGTAGGGTTTGGGCATAGCCTAGACGTATGGATGGTCCTCCCCATGGTTATATAATGGATGCAAATTTCAGGTGTACAGAGGAGTGAGGTAATACTGGAGATCTTTGTGAAGTTGAAATTCACAAAAGCGGGGTCACTGCCAAGAGAGTTGTGGTAGCCGATTTGGAATATTATAAGTGCCTGAAACGCAGCCCCGCACCGTTTCCTGTGTGAAAAAGGCTTATACTCTAAGGATGCTGATGAGCAGGAACTGCAGGAGCGAGTCAATGCTTTGATGTTTGCAGAGAATTATTGGCTGTCGCATAGGGTCATGCCAAGGCTCTCTGCACTCTGAGAGAGTGAAACTGTGAAATAGTCAACTGTGATGAAGAGGTCTTGGAACACATAGGCCCTCCCCAGGAGGAAGAGCAGCTCTATCTTTTCATGGTTGAGCTTGAGGTAGTAGGCCAACATCCAATTGGAGATATCAGCCAAGCAAACAGAGATGCATGTCGCCACCTGGATGTCAGTAGGGGGAATGAAAAAAGTTGTTGAGTCATCCAGATAGCAATAATAGGAGACCAGAAATGGATATAACAGAGCCAAGTTACTATGTGTGTAGAGACAAGAGTAGACAACCTGAAAATTTGATATAAAAAAAACTGTAGATTATACGAATTAAAAGATTATACCCAAGTGGATCTTCTATTATAATATTAAATTATAGTTCTAAAATACAGCAAAACAAAACATTACACAAACTCTAAAGCAACATGTGGAATGAGATATTTCAGCCAGGTGTTGAATGTAATTTCATACACTGTAGTAGTCTGAGCTATTTGTCACTGAGTGTGTGTCACATATCCACAAAGATGGCAAATTGTATTTGTCTTTTGTGGCAGAGACTGCACTAGTCCCCCGAGGGACTACTGACTAAATCACTGTGGTATGATTAATTAAAGCAGTGAAAAATACACAGCATGTCTAAGAAACTGATGCTTACAGTAATGATGGAGTGTACTACTCTACGGCTCTCAATAGACTATCATCAGAAGCTGACAAATGAAACAGAACTAAATGTAATTCTTACAATGCACATAAAAATAGTAAAGATGCCTGAGGACAAGGTGTATGTTGTGCTGTGTGTATACGGTTGCAAACGCATGATGAGGATGATGATAATATCACTCAGAAGATAAATTGCATATTTTCAGTTAACTGTGTACTGTATATTACTAATATTTTCACATGTATATTACATTTCCAGGAATGTTTCAGTACAGTAGGTCAGTGTAATGGATGACATGGTGAGTAAATGACTGTTTTCTATATAGATACAGTATATCTTACTACAACTGCCCCACTTTCTGTTTAAGCTCTTTTGTGGGAATGGGGGTTGTCACATGGGCTGTACTTCCTTTATTAGTCTGCCATCCAAAAAAGAACAATCATAGATTATTTTTTTATGTAATGAAATGAGGGGGAAAATCTGCTTACATCCTTTTGAATACACACATAGGTTTTAAAACATAGTCCATCTCAAAATAATCTGGAGCATTTGTGAGAGATTAACTCTCAAATGCCATGTCTAGATAATCCCAAAACGTTGCCCGTTTTGCCATTTTTGCCAAGAGGACCATAAAATGTTTTCGTCTGAGCTCTCAAGATGACAAATACGTATTAGAATAACCCACAAAGATTTTCAATCTGATCTCCAATAACAATGATAACTACAGCTAGAACAAACTGCTGATGTATATCTCTGTGTAATTAACAGTGGTCAGATCATCCATATGGAAAGGACAATGTCTCATTGATAAGCAAAAGTTAGCAGTCACCTGATTACACCGCTTACACCAATACAGTATTGTACACCTTCTTAAAACATTCATCTAAAATAAGTATCTCTGAAGATGAATACCACAATGTAAATATCACAATGTCCACCATGTAGCTCCCACAAGCTTCCACAGGTACAGGACATTCCCAATGTTAGTAATGATGACGTTTGTGCTGTATTATATTACTTCCTAGATGAATCTATCATGCTGAACCACTAGTTCCCTCAGAGAGAGACAGAGAGAGGAAAGGGGCTTATTCTCATTGAAGAGCTGAAGTATCGGGAAAACATTTCCATGTGCAATAAAAAAGTAAGTTTTTCAACTCACATTAGCAATGAGAATGCCATGTGTAAAGAGAGAGTTCATAACCATAATGCAAACTCTTAAACAGGCTAACATCATGAAAGCATATTTTCATGCATGTACCGTATTACTAATGCGACAAAACAATACTGCACTCTTGAATAACAACCATTCCCAAGCCTGTGCAGACACTGAAATGGTTTCTCAGCCACAAACTCGGAAATATACCGCTGCTGCAGACAATACCACTCAATAGTGGTAAAGCACAGATTAGCCAGCAACATGTGCTTCATCAAGTAACTTCACCATAGCAGAAATTCCTCATTTCATTAAGATCACAGACAAAAGCAAATTGCAACTGAATAAGTTGTTCATTCACTATGCAGTTGCTGCTTGCATCCCTGTTCACTTTTCACTTACATACCTTATGGTGTTCAGCAATTCCGTAAAGCCACAGCTTTGATTTCAAAGTAACTGGCATTTCCTACAATTAAAGATGAAAACTAAACTAAAACATGTATCGAATATAATAAATAAATTCTGAACCATTTCAGCTGATTCAAAAGCATTGATCTGCAATCCTATAGGAGCGTTGAGCTGAATGAGAACAAGTTTACACTGCCCTGCTTGAAAAAGAATATCTGATGGGGGAGTGTCAAGTAAGACCTGCCGAGGTAGTGCTCGCGACGTGACAACTTCACAATTTTACATTATTGTAATGTCTCTTGAATATTGATGCCTCTTGAGAATCTCACATTTTCTTAACTCACCAATGTAAAAAAAGTCTGAAAAAGATAGAAGTAGATGTATAGAGACAGAAAGAGAGAGACAGAGAGAGAAAAGGATTTGCAACATGACCCTAATGGACTGTGATATTAGACTAAATCAGCAAAAGATGATGAATTAGCCTTTTAGAAATCTCATAGTGAAGGGCTGTGAACTAATATGTTAGCCACTGTGTGATATTCATATGCAATGCTTAATGTTGTGTAACCAATTCTATCATTTCCATTATGTAAATACATTTGCCTCAGCACTATATTTTATGTATTGTCTTTCTTGTCTCAATTACTTGGGCTATTAAAATCTGCGGTTTATGGAAATTATGTTCCGGCATTGTCTGTTTGTAGTTTGATGACCAAGCGCAAAGTGTTCATGAAATCTCATTAAGGATTCAATTGGTGTCACAAACTTGAACATGCTTTGATAATTCATCCATATAGCTTGAAATGCAGTAATCAGGGTGTAATAGGGCAGGATCCTACCTATGACCAGAAGGAGAACCAGGTGGATCAGAGACCCGGGACTTTTGATGATGCTTTTTTAATTATCTAATGTATAATGAATGCTCACATTTAGTTTTCCTGAGCCAACAACAGTAATAGTGAAGGGAAAACACGTTAACTACCTATTTTTTCTCCCAATACAACACTGGCCAACAACATGAGTAAAATAACAGCAAAATCTAAAAACGCACATGTAGCCTCATTTAGCTAGGCTATTGTCAGCTAGGTTCCTTAACTTTATTTTTCAACTCCAAATGATGAAGGCTGCGATATTTCCCTCCATTAAGCAGTATAACATTGACACGACATTGTGTGCATGGGGGACAGCGAAAGGGATTGTAACATGCATCAGGTGTACCAAGTAAGTATTTTGTCACAGAAATTTATTGGCTGTAGAACTTTTGGCATGGGGGATCCTGGTCATTCATATTCAGCCACAAGTGACAATATCATGTTTTTAATCGCACAAATGATTAGCACATGTGATATGGAAATTCTCTACTGGATTTAGTTTTTGCACTACACGGCACGTTAGTTATGCTACAGGTGATTAGGCTTACTGGTAAATATGACACCTGCCGGATAATATGGACCAAGATATTATTAGGTTCATTTCTGGAGAAGGAAATAGTTTAGATGGGTGACCGGCAGCATAATATATTCATTTAATGTATTTTTAGAACAGTTTCAGTCGTTTAAGACGGAATAATTCAAATTAAGTAAAAGCCTTGTGTCTCCATGTTTAAAAAATAGAAACTCACATAGAATGTTATCAAATACCTGCCTGCCAGATACAGCAGTGCATTAATTAAGAGTAAGCTGCGATATGTGCCTTTGTAAGTTTAGGCTATAGAACATACAGTATTGCTAAACAGCACACCTGTCTGATGCTATTGCCCAATATGTTATTTGATTTATTTCTCTAAACAACAATACAGAAAACACAGCATAGCATCGCCATGTCTAAGCATGGGGTCAAAAGGTTTTACATGTTAAGGAAAAATATTTTTCCTATAGTGCCCATTACATCTCACAATTCATAAATAAACAAATGAATCACCACAGATTAAAATTACTACCCAGCAATCAAACCACATGGAAAATACTTAATCTAAACTATTCTGAATTCAGTCACCGAATAAATTATTAAAAGCAAAAACACAGAAAAACAGAGACTGAGTGACAGCAAAAAAGAGAAAAAAAAAAGTCTGATCAATGGATTTCTCTATCAGAAAGTCCAGATAGCCCCTGTAGCTGTCAGTTGGATTGATTAGGATGCAGGTTTAACAGAACTTAACATGTCAGAGGGAAAAAAGACAGTTTTTCCTCCCTAAAAACAGCTTGTCTATCTATGAAATAGACAGTTTTTATTTTGACTTTTGCAAAGTCTAATGCATATTCACAGTAGCTCCCTTCTCTTACTTTCACTATTCAGTTTTACAAAATTCATAATTATTTGCGTGAAATTATCTTATCCTTCTAAACAATTCATCAGGTCAAGGTTGTGCATTGTACTGTTGTTTAACTATTGGTTGAATGTTTCCCTGACCCCTCTGACTCATTCTAAACAGTTCATTTTGCAACAAGTTACTGGCACATTGGATTGTTTGCGAATACACCCATGTCCTTTCCTTATCATCGCCAATATAGTTATGGGACTGAATGAGTAGTTCACTATGAATCCTTATAAGGACAATAAGTCACATTAAAACTGATGATTTTAATTTATTTTAACAATATTTTTGGCAGTTAGTTGACCATTTTTAAGATAACATTTGAAATATGGATGCTAATGCTCATATTTTGATTAGTCTAGCTGCATTATGCACAGCAATACTGTGAACCACATCTCACAAAATAAATCATGAATTAACACTTATCATACATTCCTAGGTGCTTTGCTTAATTAATACTTCGCAGGGATAGGATGCATGAAATATATTTGAATGAAAAAAATGTTAAAAAAGCAAATTTACAGTTTCTAAAATAATAACAGATTCCAACTTAAGTGAATGTAGGATATTTTCCTTTCAAAAAGTAGGCGTACTACAATTATTACAGTCATAAATGATATGCACTTTTCAGTAGCCTACTTCTGGTGAATATCTACAACTAACTCTGGAGGGTAATTCTCTAATTTTAAGTCAGCGTATCCAACGTGTGATACATTTAAACGTGTTTGTAGTTAACCACTTTGGATTAAGCTACTTTGTATAGGCAACAGTTATACTTCACAAATGTGAATAAAATATTGATTCGTTTCTCTCATATGCGGTATGTTAATTATTCTATCTGGAAGGCCATTGGGGTAATGTGGTAACTTCAAAAACAAGCGAATGGATGCGCTCAAGTCACGCGCTCTTTGTCTAAACAATACATTGCCATAGCAGAGATAGCGCTCCCAATGCTTTCCTTCTTTAACGTTTTCGAATACCTTTATGGTACCAGTAATATAATAAATCGCGTTTAACTATTCAAAGTAAACAATTCATTCTATGAAGTAAGCGAAAACTTCAACTTTGATTTGTGTTTGTGATTTATGCGTTATGAAGCGCCTGGTGATTTTTTTATGTGCAGACATTAACATACTGACATTGACATATCTGTAATATAAGAAACCTTCAAATAGATTTTGTCTAGAACCTAAACCTCGTGCTACGCAGTTCCAGGTTGTCATTGATCCGCGCTACAGGACTCATCCAAGGTGCGCGCGACCTCTGCGTTTGACACCCTTTCTGTAAAAAAAAATACATGAAGAAAAAAGAAAAATATAAAACATCACAACTGTTAGAAAAGTTTTTACCTTTTCTCTTCGACCTTCTTCTCCTTCTCCTTTTGAACTTGCATTTGACTTGGTTGTTCGGAGTTCCTGATGCGCGGGTGCTGTTTCCGAGAACTGATGCCATCGTAATTACAGTGGACAAACTCGCGGAATAACTTGTTCTGTTCGAGGTTTCTCGTTAGTTGCTTCTTTTTATCACTTCGTCAAATAAAACAGTCCTCGGTGACGCTGTAGATATTGTCAGATGTCTCTAGATTTCCTTCTACAACTCTTGTAACCAAACAGTGCGTGCGTCTCAACGCTAGAGCTCTGTGAGCACAATTACCCCTGGAATTCCTGCAAACCTCGACCACAGCGACCGTGGTATTTTCAGCACAGCGCGACAGCTCACACTCACTAGCGTGGTGCCGCCTCCCCTCGCGCAGGGTGTATGAAGCGCGGTAGTTTTCTGCACCTCTGCGAATTTTGGCACCAGCCACTTTGAATCCAATCATGCAGGAAGCCTATCTATTTGCTGCTGCAAATTGTAATTAGACCCAATCATGACTGTCTCCTTGATGTGACATCACCAGTAGCCCCGGCACCAACCCACTTCCCTTATTTCCTTCTTTCCTCGCTTTCTTGCAAACTCAGCGCCCATTCGGGCTCAGTGATTTGGGTGATGCCTTTCTCGTCCCCCAGGACAAGACAGGACCTGGAGGTAAAAATCTGCCCGTGACAGACACTGAATCGTCTGTGTTTGTTTTCATTGTCACTCATTGCTTGTCTGTTTGAGTCAGTATCCAACAATTGGATTATTGAAGTTCTCCTTCACCTCTCTCTCATTCTTTACCAAAGTGTACTATCAACATATGTGGTTTTAAGAATTTGCTCTGTGATAGCATATGTAATGCAGAATTCCGTTACTTAGACCCTGAAAAGGTTAGGAACACATAATAGGAGAGAGGCATTGAGACATTATCATATAACATCTAGTTTAAGACAAAATATTTTCATATATTGTTATACCTCATACTGTATTATGTGAAAGGAGAACATTCACTATATAGGCTAATATCTGCATGTTAGTATGCATCAACAATTATTGCTATAGATCAGGGCTGGACCATGGAATGATTTGTTTAGTTATGCTCACACACTTGAGGCTGTACATTCAGTGAATATGCCAACATAATACCAATTCATTTCGTGTTTTGCTGTTCTATTTAGGCAGAGAGGACAGAACATGAGACTTCTACTTCAGCAGATTTCTGACCTTTTTACTTTTTACAGAGGTATAAGGGTTGTGACAGGTTATTGCCAATGAAAAGTTTGAAGAATGTGACATCTTGGCATTTTGTGTTAGAGCACAACGTTGAATGTTTCAGAAAGCATTATGTGCTTTCATTGCTGGCAGCCATGTTGGCTCCCCTAGCTGTTAGTACTATGCGCTCTCTGCAAGGTCAGGTGTGTATGGTGGAGGTGTTGTGGAGCCAGATGCATTTAATATCGTACATAAAACACATAATGCTAACTGAAAGTAAGCCCACAACAACTTAAATGTGCGATTAAACTATCAAAACAAACAAAGAAATACAAACTATTTTAAATCAGACATTAAGTCAGATATTCAAAACCTAAAGCAAACTACTTACTAATCACATTTCCTATTAACACTGATGACGCTTTCCTGAGAAAAAAACAAAAAAACAACACACTCAAAACATACATCAAGCAACTTCATGAAGGTTTAACCTTCCTACTCCGATTTATTTCCGTTCTGACATTAAAAAAGCCCTGCATTTTCAGAAACCTGACATGTTTGCTGATGTCAGTTGGAAGGAAAAGTCACTTTGAGGTTCTTTTGTGATGGCAAGCAGGAGAGAAACATTTCTTGGTTGCTGGAGGGGGGTAGTGGTGCTGCGCTGCATAGCGTTCTCCCGTCCGTCCAATGGGACCTTGCCTGCCCCTAGGACACCCACAAATATCCATGTAAATTGCAGTTTAAGAGAAATCAATAGATGTGTCAAGTTGCCAATGCCACTATCTGGGGACATAATGAAGGTGTGTGTGTGTGTGTGTGTGTGTGTGTGTTTGTGGGGGGGCGGGGGGGCATTCACAGATAACACGGAGGAGGGTACATTTAAAGAGCTGAGGCCGTTGTCTTATGTCAGGTACAGGTCAGATATCATGATGGTGATCTGTCTGATAGATCCAGCACTCACATAGTAGTTAGGCTAATATGCTGCTATGACATTCTGAAAAGTTACTAGAGAGGTACAAGCCTAATGAACCCCCATCATCCTTAGGGGAGTCTGATTTATAATGACCAAAAACAAAACAACTGTGTCAAATTCTGACATTCTCTTGCTGAGCATTTATTAGCTAAATTGTACTTCTAGCTAGTAAGGACTATGTTGGTTATAGCACCAGTATTTACAAAATGCACAGAGATTAGCTAAATATTTCAGCATGTTTTCATTTGCTAGTTATGCAAAGGGGATGTTAGTAGTGACCATTTTCACACACAATGCTAAATAAATACAAATTCCTCATCTACTATTCAAACTTTACCTAAGAACAGTCCAGTACCACATTGTTCTTTGACTGGAAAACAGTCTAAAGTTAAAATTTGGTCATTCAAACTATCGAGAAAAGCTGCTGTTATCGAGAAAACGTTTGCTTGCAGCTACAGTAGTCATTGGAGAGAGCAGGTATTTTCAGAATGTAGGGATAAGGCAGATGTATAAGCACAATCAAGACTTTTTGAGATAAGGTCAATGATACAATTTAAACTATAGGTTCCAGGTCTTAAGACAGATGGGTCTAGGAGATGCTTCAGCGTTCCGAAAGACGCCACTTGACAGGTACAAAGGCATTGAGGCTGCAGAAATAAGAATTAATAAATTATTTGTACTGTCTACACGCTGTAAAGGAGCTGTGGATGGGCTATGGAAAACTGGAGTGTTCAGACAAACAACAGTTTTAAAATCTGTCCATTGGAGCTCCAGAGGCACACTGTTAGAGGCTGAGAACTGTTACAGATTGGTGGTCAGTTCTTGGATAAGCAGCAGAGATACACATTCTGAGAGGGGATCTGGAGGGTTGAGGTATTGAACTGATTCCGAATCAGTTAATAGACAGTTCCAATGGGTTCCTGGACCCACTACAGCACAGTGGACCCAGTTTCCACGTTTCAGTTGCTCCCTCTGTTGAAGGGGTTTTCTCCATTTCGCAAGTAGCACATGATTGATTGTGTACCTGTTGTGTGAGTCCTATAACGTTTTACTGCCAGGACTCAGCCAACCAGTCAGGCTGTAATAGGGTTCTCTTTACGGACTGCTGTCCATGGAGCTCAACTCAGAAACACTGAAATCGAAAAAAGGAAGACGCCTGATGAACAACAGAATACTATTTTCAAGCTTTTTTTGACCGATTACTAAGTGTAGGTACTGTATACCCGCTGGGAGGAAAAGAAAACCCTTTTTAATGTGAAACAAATTGTTGTATTCACATTCATATTTTCTATTTCAGTCATTTAGCAGGACTATCAATGCATATATTTAGTACCTATACTACATTGCATTGTTTTTATTATTTTTTACTGCGGGAATTGAGAATTCACTTGAAAGGCACTGTGGGAAAGCTGGAGCTATTCAACTCTGGTTAGATATGGCAGAAACATTTCAGATTTATTATTTGTGTATGGTTCTTCAAAGAAGCAACTGACTTATTCTTCTTTAGGTTTTACTATGGTAACACTCATGGACCTTATTTAGTTCCAAATTGCAGGTATATTGTTGTATTGTGGTAATACTAGTATTATGATCCCTTAATGTACCAACTTAAACTGAGTATTAAATTGAATGTGATTTATTATAGATCGCATGTTACTGTTTCACTGAGTACAAACCTAAAGGCTCATCTGTTAATTGTGTAATAGTGTCTGGACAGTTGTAAATAAAGAGGGCTCCCATTGAAATACGCGAGTCTCTATGTCTCCATACTGTAGCAACTGATTAATTCATCATATCACACTACGCTACAGGTGCCACGCTTGAAATTAACACCACTCCTCTTCAAACAGGTTCCTGCTTGAAATTGATAACAAGCAAGTGTTATAATTAAGGACCTTCATAACTGTAACGTCTTCACCTCCCTGACAATAACAATCACGCCATCATCGTTGTCATATTGGTTTGATATGAAACTCCCATCCCTGCTCTCTAAGGATACATTTGGTTTTCCCTGGTGCGCTACTTTGACCTGATTCAAATGTTACATTCAAATGTATTCCAAGGTGCTGTAAAAAGCAGAATATTTCTATTCAAATGAAGATATAAAGCATGTATATTCTATATGCATTTGGTATTGAAGAAATGCATCCTACATAAGGAATAAGGTGCTATTTTGTTGCAGGCCTTGTCTGTTCTCTCTTATGTCCAACAGTCCATTGTAGTTGGTGGCAGGTTCCAAGGGTTTGGAATTTGAGACCCCTGCCTCTCTCTCTGTTCTGTGTGGATATTGACTTGAAACTTTATGGGAGGGATTAGCTTCTGCTGTGGCTTTATCTAGCGCTCAGGCTCCTCACATGGGGCTCCTAGGGAGATCTGCCTTCATCTCCCCTACACAGATATTTCCCTCCCTCCGCACTATTTATTTCAAAAGACTCCTCTTCCTCATCTTTTACCTCTCTTTTCCTTCCTCCACCCACCCACTACCTGAACCTCCCACTCTCTCCTTCACCCGCACACTATTCTCTCTCCTTTCCCGGCTTCTTCAACTAGTCCCCCTCTCCTCTTCCTCGACTACTCCCCTCTTCTCTTCCTCCACAACTCCCCTCACCCATCCCAATGGTTATCTCCCTTCCACCTGTTCCTCCGCCCTAAAAGCTCCCCTCTCATTATCGCCATATGGGCACACGGTTTAGGAGAATCAGAAGAGAGTTGAAATGGAGGAAAGCGGGAAAAATGTATAGTTTGGCCCCTCAAAGTTCTCTTCCCGGAACGTTCATATCTTCTAATTGTGGGAGGACATTGGGAATGCGAAGGTGTTTATCTACACTATGGTTAGCCACAGGGTTGATGTACAGTTTTTCTATAGTTTACATGTAATTTTGGCATCTAACAGAACTGCTTGACTAAGAGACAATAAACCTCAAGGGTATTTTCCTTAAATAAAGTTGATTAAAAATTGAAATTAAAATCTAAGAAGCAGTCCAGTTAAATATCTCTTCAGAATGAGTTCTGATTTTCATGCTCATTAATCACATTGTAGGTCTTTGAAATGAGTGTCTGTCTCGTGTTTGGATTTCTTGGCTGACCCCGGCATTTGGAAAGCACAGATAAAGACATCAGTGACAGCACTGAAATAGGCTTTTCTGGCTAACCATTCATGGTGAATATGGATGTAGGCCTACTATCATAAATAAGAAGAAGAACAAATATTGACTCATGTCGGCGTAGCATTGCAGAATGATTCTGATTATGTTTCCAGCACGTTGAAGAAGTGGGAGTGGATTCAGAATAACTGTTATTATGGATTTGTCACATTATTACATTTTTTTGCTGGATTAAACAGAAAATATGATTGTGACTACCAGTAGTGTTGGAAGTAAAAATTGTAAATTTGCCTGGACAAGAAATCTGAGAATCCTCCAACAAGGATATATGGAAAACTAGGAAATGTTGGAAGAGTTAACACATTTTTTTCGCCTTACGGAATATGTAACTTTCCATAGAGTACAAATGGGTGCAAATATAAATGTGTAAATTGCCTTTTGATACATACACTGCTATAATTATGATGGGATCAGAAGGCTTTTTAACTGACGATTCATGATTTATCGTCTGGAAAATGTTATTACCATCACTTTAATACATTAATTTAAAAAAAAATCATAAATATTCTGCTGTTCTACGTAGCCTTCGAATATTAACTGGTTTATTTAAATCAAACAGGCAGCCTGAATAGGAACGAACATTATTGCCCTTAATGTCACATAACATTATCTACTCCGTAGTTACACACAATGGCTCCATTGTGTCCTTTACTGAGTGGGGCTTATCAGGGAAGGACAGGGAAGGAGAAAGGGAAGGAGAAAATTGTGAAAAGAGGACACAAAATAAATTAGGTCTCTTTTTAGGTGCTGAAAGAGAGAGTCCTACAGAGCCTGCAACTTAAGGGCGCTAGTGACTTTACCATCACCACCTCATGTTAAGTTTTCAGGCTTTCTCCCTTTTCTTGGTGTTTGGATGGTGTGTTACCAGCAGATATAGAATGATATGTGTTGAGACAGTAAGAGGGTGGAGGACAGAACAGGTCCAGGGTAAGGCTGCTTGTTGTGCCAGTTGTGATCAGGATGAACTCTTTGGCTCCAGGTGAAATGTTCAGCTGCATTTGGATTACGTTACTGTGCTCATTCGTGTCAGGTATGGTGTGAAAGAGGAGAAAGCACTCACCCTGACTGGGGTTCAGAGCAGATGATTCACACACACACCGTTGGAATAATGGACAAATGGGAGGGCATGTGAGAACGTACTGGTATGGGAATATCTAGGATTCGGTTAAAAAGAAATACAGTATTAGACATTTTTTAAAAACTAAATAATAATAAATATATATATATATATATATATATATATATATATATATATATATATATA
>JACXGI010003156.1:52087-65567 GCA_016801175.1 Esox masquinongy | reverse complement strand
GTTAAATAGAAGTCATTACACACCTGCCATCATTTGAAGTGACTCTGATTAATCACAAATAAAGTTCAGCTGTTCTAGTAGGATTTTCCTGACATTTTCTTAGTTGCATCTCAGAGCAAAAGCCATGGTCCGCAGAGAGCTTCCAAAGCATCAGAGGGATCTCATTGTTGAAAGATATCAGTCAGGAGAAGGGTACAAATGAATTTCCAAAGCATTAGATATACCACTGAACACAGTGAAGACAGTCATCATCAAGTGGAGAAAATATGGCACAACAGAGACTTTACCAAGAACTGGACGTCCGTCCAAAATTGATGAAAAGACGAAAAGAAAACTGGTCAGGGAGGCTTCCAAGAGGCCTACAGCAACATTAAAGGAACTGCAGGAATTTCTGGCAAGTACTGGTTGTGTGCTACATGTGACAATAATCTCCTGTATTCTTCATATGAATGGGCTATGGGGTAGGGTGGCAAGACGGAAGCCTTTTCTTACAAAGAAAAACATCCAAGCCCGGCTGAAGTTTGCAAAAACATACATCAAGTCCCCCAAAAGCACGTGGGAAAATGTGTTATGGTCTGATAAAACCAAGGTTGAACTTTTTGGCCATAAGTCCAAAAAGTTGTTTGGCACGAAACAACACTGCACATCACCCAAAGAACACCATACCCACAGTGAAAAATGGTGGTGGCAGCATCATGCTTTGGGGCTGTTTTTCTTCAGCTGGAACCAGGGCCTTAGTCAGGGTGGAGGGAATTATGAACAGTTCCAAATACCAGGCAATTTTGGCACAAAACCTTCAGGCGTCCGTTAGAAAGCTGAAGATGAAGAGGTAGTTCACTTTTCAGCACGACAACGACCTAAAGCACACATCCAAATCCACAAAAGCATGGCTTCACCAGAACAAGATTAATGTTTTGGAATGGCCCAGCCAGAGCCCAGACCTGAATCCAATTGAACATCTGTGGGGCGATCTGAAGAGGGCTGTGCACAGGAGATGTCCTCGCAATCTGACAGATTTGGAGCGCTTTTGCAAAGAAGAGTGGGCAAATATTGCCACGTCAAGATGTGCCATGCAAATAGACTCCTACTCAAAAAGTCTGAGTGCTGTAATAAAATCAGAAGGTGCTTCAACAAAGTATCAGTTTAAGGGTGTGCACACTTATGCAACCAGGTTATTGTGAGTTTTTTATTTTTTCCCCTCAAAGATTTCAGTTTGTTTTTCAATTGAATTGTTCACGTTATAGGTCACATTAAAGGTAGAAAAAGTTCTGACATGATTTATCTTCGTCACATTCTTTTACATCACGGTTCTTTTACAAGAACCTGGCATTTTAACAGGGGTGTGTAGACTTTTTATATCCACTGTATGTTGTAACGCTGATAAATTACAACTTTTGGAAGGAGGGAGATTAAAAATGTTTTTGGGGCCAGTGCCAGTGTCAAAAAATGTTAACGTTGAGCCCTGTAACGGATTTATTTTATGTTGGTAAAACCTCTGGGTGTTTTAAAGAGAACGTCTACTGTGTTTTTTCAGTGCCCCTACATAATTGAGTGATTAAAGGTTTTTCAGGAAAATTATACACAGCAGTCTTTTGAAAAGTTAATGCTGGGAAAGTAAAATGAATGACATCATTGGCTGATTGAATTAGACTCATCTGAAAATTAATGTTTTGCAGCAATTATTGTGGCTTTTGGGTTTCACCGATTGCCTGATCACCATAGTAGCAGGTAGACATGGTTGCCTTTGTTCAACTGACCCATTGGTCTGAACAATGTTCCTAATGACCAGAACATTGCAGGATACCAAGGTTGACAAAAAATAGTTAATATGTAAAATTATGCATTGCATTGTAATATCAGATACTGTCCATAACGCATCTGCAGTAATAGTGGAACGATAGTGTCTCACAACATATATTCAACCAGAAATGATTTTGAGCACATTAAAAATGTGCGTCCTAAAATGCCAGACCAGCTTCTGTTGTCATTTGAAAAACTGCACTCTCATGCATGCGTCCATGAGTGTCACTAAAAGATCTGATAATTTCCTCCTCAAGCACAATGATGAAGAATGGTAGACTGGAGTTCCTCTGTAAATTCCTCTGTAATTTCCTGGTTGCTAGAATTCTACACACTTCACTAAATTTATATTAAATGTGAGAAAGCACTGCATAGATTAGGGAATCATTCTACAACCACGTTTCCAAAAAACAGAATACAATGAGGCGCAAATAATTTAAAACCGAGACTGAAGATGAACTTTTCCATGCCAGAAACAGTCACAATATAACCGTATACAGTTTCAGTTAAGGCTTACTATAATGTAACTACTGTATGTTAAGCCAGCAAATGTGTTTGTCTATCCTGACCCAAAATGCATGCATGAATGCGTACTTCAAAAATCCACCAGAAACAGTCACAATATAACCGTAAACTGTTTTATTTCAGGCTTACTATAATGTAGATACTAACGGTTTTAGCCAGCGAAGTTTTCGTCTATACGGAATTCATAATGCGTACATCGCTTCGCCTGCAAGGAGATACAAACTCGGGACCTATAGTTCACAACTCCGCTTCTCTAACCACTACGCTATTTAACAAGGGGTATTCAGTCACTCAGTCAGTGACTCACTCACTCACTCAGTAAGAGACATTCACTCTTAGCCGGCTCCGCTTACGCGGTCCAGCAAAAATACACAATATGCAACAATTTCTAGGATTTTACTGTGTTACGGTATAAAATAATTCAAATGGATTTCACATGACTGGTAATACAGATATGCACATACAAAATGCCTGCGATTTTTTATTTCAGCTCATGAAACATTGGACTGAATTCACATGTTGATTATATTTTGCATCACCACATAGACTGTAAGCCATGCATTTTATTTTCTTATTGGCTGCTATTTGTTCAATAACTGTATCTAAACTGCATCCGAGTAAAGTTTCTAAGCGCCCCAAGGACTCCCCACAGATGTGTTCAATAAACACTGTGTTCATCAGCACAAAGAAGTTTTAAAGGAAAGCAAAGAGGATTTTCTTCAAAAGTTAGAACAGTGAATAAAAAATAAAAAAAAAATCACAACATCGAATTGCAATACTGATCACATTGCAAAACAAAACATATTATCTTTACATGACACAAGTGTCAGGAAAATATTGTATCATGAGGTCCCAGGCAATTCCCACCCCTACTAAAGGGAACTTTTTGAAACCATATGCTAGGTACCTAAATCCATCAGTGCTTAATGAGAATTTCCCCATGAGGGTCATGCTTAATTTGCTTCCACCTAAAGCCTGGTTATATGTGGTTCCTGTTTTTAATGACGGTTCTCCGTTCAATTCTGCCTCACCGGTTCCCACTGGCCACTCCCTGTTCTTATTTTCTTTGTTTACACACTTTGTAAATACGTAATTGATAAAAAAAAAAAACACCAAACCATAAGTACACTGAAGCTAAATAATTTCCTTCTCCTTCATCAAGGTCATGGTGTTGTTGATATGTTCTAGGGTTTTTGAGTAACGCAATAATAATACTGTTAAATATAGACATTAAAAAATTATACTGAAATGAAAGGGGATCATGTAAAAATAATATTTCAATTGAAAACAGATTCACATTCTCGAGCAGGTTCTCACCTAAGAATATGTTGTGCCGCCTGGCATTTATGTTGCGGCGTTGTCTCTCATGTTGACCAGCCCATATGTGGCCTCTGTCATTATGTGCTCATATACTCTGATATCAGTCTGAAATTTGATGTCAATTTAAATTCAGCATTCAAACTGACATCAAATTTATCCTGAGTGTGTAGAGACATCTTTTCACCTTGTAATACTCCATAAACATTACCAATTCACGTTAGCCTGTTAAATGGCAATGGTACATTGACATAAAGTAGTCACTGTGGCAAAAGGCCTAAAGCTACACCATACAGCAGATTTCTTTCAAGAACCAGTGCTAAAACCGTTAGGGATTGCTCATAAAAGCAGAGTTCAAGTAAAGCTACAATCTACGCAGTACTGGATGGTTGGTGAAATGTCTTGCCTGACACTTCCGCAGTAAGGGTTTGGCAACACTTCCAGGCTGCACACGCCCACGCAGCCTCCACTTTGTGCACATAATCACATGGAATTACGTACTTGTAGCACACACACACACACAAGCACACACACACACACACACACACATATGCGCACATATACGCGCACTCCATCGCTCTCCTCACTATAAGACAAAACAGATTCAACAGGACACATTCTAGGCTAAATCTCCCCCAATAATATTGAAAGGCCTAATGTGGGACCAGCAAAACCGCTCCGCCAACAATTGTTTTCACATATGAAAACTTTGAGCAATGTGACAGCAGCAAAGGCAACAACCTTGGGATTCTTTTGAGAGAGAGAAAGCTTGTATTCAGGTCATAGGACAGTCTATGCATCAGCAGGTACAGTACCAGTCAAAAGTGAATGGGTGCGAGTGTCTAAAGTTTGGACTATTACTGTAGGCAGGCAGAAACAGAGGGCTCAGAAAGGGGGAGTGAGGGAGGGAGGGACAGTGAGAGACAGAGAGACAGAGAGACAGAGAGAGAGAGAGAGAGAGACATGGGAGTGATAGAGAGGCAAAGACATGGGAGTGATAGAGGCAAAACATGAGAGTGATAGAGAGGGAGAGAGGGAGAGGGAGAGAGAGTTAAAGAGATAGACGGGGGAGAGAGAGACGGGGAGAGAGGGACGTGGGACAGAGAGAGAGAGAGACATGGCAGGGAGAGAGAAAAAGAGACATGGCAGGGAGAGAGAGATACAGGGGAGAGAGAGATACAGGGGAGAGAGAGATACAGGGGAGAGAGAGATACAGGGGAGAGAGAGAGAGAGAGAGCGTGGGAGTATACACTTCCTCAGACACTGTAAAAAGAGCCCTTTGAATGGCGGGTAAGCAACTGTAGAGAGAAAAAAAACAGTGTTGTGAAATACCTAGAGAAGACGAGCACTGTGTGTTTACAGTGAGATCAGTGAGACTGGGACCAGAAACATTAAGTTCTCTCTGTGTCCATCTCCACAAAACAGCTCTCTGTATGGGGTGTCTATGAGCAGGATAATTTGTAATAAATCAAATATGGCTATGCTCGTTGTAGACAATTTAGACTAGCAAACACTGTCATCATCTTGTGTTGCCCAGCTGACACTACAGCCACCACACAGCGACCCTGGACTAAGGACATCTCTCTAGTTTAGGAGGCTGACCTGATTGTATGGAGTGCCTGCTAAATTTGTGAAATGTGAACATTGATGGTGAATACCACATTTCAACATAAGGACATGAGATAAGGTAAATGATCAATGAAAAATGACGTGGGCCCTGCAGGAAGAGGATATTACACATTATATGATATCACATTATGACCTCACGACAATATAGTAGTTGCCAAATTTAGGCTAGGCTAACCTGACAGGAGGAATTTCTTCACTGGTTGGTGGCTACAAAATACACTGCTCAAAAGAATTAAGGGAACATGTAATCATCACAGTATAACAGCAAGTCAATAAAACTTCAGGGATATCAATCTGTCCAGTTAGGAAGCTTAAGCGATTGTGAATCAATGTCACCTGTGTTGGTGGAAACGAAAGTGACAACAGGTGCACTGGAGAGGCAACAGCAAGACAATCCCCAAAAAGGGAATGGTTTTGCAGGTGGTGGCCACAGACAATTGCTCTCTCCTTACTTGATTCTTCTCTAGTTTTGTGTTTTGCTAGTGTCCTTGACACTACTGGTAGCATGAGGTGATACCTGCAGCCCATTCAGGTTGCACAGGTAGACCAGGTCCTCCAGGCTGGCACATCCATACGGGCCGTCGCAAGAAGGTTTGTTTGCTGTGTCTCCCAGTACAGTCTCAAGAGCATGGAGGAGATACCAGGAGAAGGGCCGTTACATGATGAGAGCTGGACAGGGCCGTAGAAGGGCATCAACCCAGCAGCAGGACCGGTTTCTGCTCTTTTGTGTGAGAAGGAACAGAAGGAGTACTGCCAGAGCCTTACCAAATGACCTCCAGTGGGCTACTGGTGTGCATGTTTCTGATCAAACTGTGAGGGTGGCATGAAACATGCACATCAGTAACCCCATGAGGGTGGCATGAGGGCCCAACATCCTCTAGTGGGACCTGTGCTCACAGCCCAGCACCGTGCAGCTCAACTGGCATTCGCCAGTAAACACCAGAATTGGAAGGTCCACCATTGGCGCCCTGTTCTCTTCACAGATTGAGAGCAGGTTTACACTGAGCACATGCTGTGGTGAGCATTATGCTGCCCGCTACATCATCCAGCATGACCGGTTTGGTGGTGGGTCAGTGATGGTCTGGGGAGGCATATCCTTGGAGGGTCGAACAGAACTCCACATGCTAGCTAACGGTACCCTGACTACTGTTACATACCGGGATGAAATCCTCAGACTCATTGTCAGACCTCACGCTGGTGCAGTGGGCCCTGGGATCCTCGTGGTGCAGGACAATGTCTGGCCTCATGTGGCCAGAGTGTGTAGGCAGTTTCAGGATGACGAAGGCATTGATGCATTGACTGGCCCTCACGTTCCCCAGACCTGAATCCAATTAAGAACCTCTGGGACGTTATGTATCGGTGCATCTGACGCCGCCAGGTAGAGCCACAGACTGTCCAGGAGCTCACTGATGCCCTGATTCAGGTCTGGGAGGAGATCCCCCAGGACACCATCTGCCGTCTCATCAGGAGCATGCCCAGACATTGTCAGGAGTGCATACAGGCACGTGGGGGCCTCACACACTACTGAGTCACATTATGAGTTGCTGTAATGAAATTCACAGTTGGAACAGCCTGTGATTTCAATTGTTTACTCTGATTTTCCAGTCCTCAATCGGTTGGTGATTTTGGTTTCCATTGACCGTTGTTACATCATTTTGTTCTCAACGAATTACACCATGTACAGTAAAGATTTTGATCTTTAATATATATTGTTCATCGAGACCCGATGTGTTTTATGTGTCCCCTTAATTTTTTTGAGCAGTGTATTTTGCAGATTGTGCTGTGACATACTTGTTAAGGTATGTATGTAGGCACAGTTGTGTCCCTATTTAGGTTGATTACTAGATGACCATGCTACCAAAATGTCTAGATTGCCAGGACTGATTTGGACAATTAATCCTTTTCAATTTTTTGGGGGGTCAAGGTCTTAAGGGAAGGTGTTCCCAAACATGTTTGACTCATGCCCCCTAATATAAAGTTTTCCTACTATGTAAAATAATTTTACTGGTTTTAAAATGCTTTGTAGAGTTATTTGTAAATACATTTACAACAGACGGAAGTAAAACAGTAGGAAAACAATCTATTTACAGCTGTTACCTGAAACTCTTGTCAAAAACCTTGGTGCGGAACACCTCTTCTTGGTCCAAGCTGATGGTACAAAAGGTGCAGAGATCCCGCTGTCGGTTGGGTGCTGAACAAGAACCCAGGTTCTTACCTTCACCTGCGGGATTGGGAGGAGATGTTAGAGAGGTTATGCTGCTGGCGGTGCTGCTGCAATACACACTGCAAATGTCTTAGGCCACCTGAAACAACGGTTTTAAGCCATTCTATCTGAGAAGTGCTCTTTGGAAAATACTGCATAACACTGAAGTAAAGACAAACAGACATTATTACAGTGTAAATGAACAGAAAGCTATTTTGTTGTAAAATCATGTATTTTGAGTAGCCTCCCTTAGAACACAAAACTGAAACAATTCCCCTTTGTAGAAGGTTGTGTATCTTTTTCAAGTCTCGTAACAAATGTTGTTGCAGGATTTACCATGACTGTTCCTTTGACTCATAATGCTTATTTACATTTTTTAAGACATGTCTTAAAGACAAGATTTCAATTACCTTTAAAGACAACACAAGAAGATCTTTGTTATTGTATAAATAATTAATTGTAATTGTTATGCTATAGTGTTTTTGCAACCAAATAAACACTTACTGTCCTAAAATATAATTTAACATTTTCTTATAAAATTTTTGCATAGTATTGTAAAGGTATAGAAGCTTTCCAAGATTTTTGGCCACTGGTTGGGAAGGTGGTGCTGTCGAGCCAAAACACGCTGTCATGCATGTGTATGTACCCCACGTCATCAAAAACAGAGACTGCATTTTAAGCCTTCTTGAAAAACTTTAGTTTTAATTTCAACCATTTCATGTGGCACGTAGCAGCCAACTGACATCATTCGTATTTAGTGCAGGGTAACAACTGTTTTCCAGGAAGTCACAGGGTCCATCAAACCAATAACATTGCTTTTGTGAGTGAGCCTGGTTGTTGAGGTTGAGGATCATGTAAGATGTGGTCAAAGACACAAGTGCATAAGCTTCCTCCCAGCATGCTTCTGGCTATGACTGTGTAGAGCTTTATTCACAAATGTTAAACGCCTCAGAAACCTCCAGCCAGGTAAGCCCACACTCCTGGATCAACCGAACAGCAATGAACACCCAGTGTAACTTTAAATCCCATGAAATTAAGATACAAGTAATACTACTGCACCTTAAAAGCACAGCACACAACTACAGCGGACTGCATTGATATTCACCCCTTCTGTCTGCATTAAAAAGTGTGATTGAAATACATTTCATCAAATTTTGTCAACAATCTCCAAACTTTTTAGATATATCAAGGAAAAATAAAGCACTGATTACAACAGTATTTGCTTTTCTAAGACAATACATGTTAGCAAAACCTTGGGAAACTCTCAAAAAAAACTTTGCACACCTGGATTGTGAAATATGTTTCCTGCTTTTCCTTCAGGCCCTGTCAAGGTGTTGAGAGCCATGAATAGACAGTGAAGTATTATCATAGATTGTAAAGCAGGTGAAAATGTCAGATGTGTAAATTGGCCTCTCAAAGCATTAGTTGAGCAACTATCCTGTTAAGTGTACATCTAACCTTGTCGGTTAGCTTCGACTTGCGACCGCTGTTCCTCAGTGGTGATGCAATTTGACCATGTTCGACACATGCCGTCATAATTTCTGACAGTGTCCTGCTTGACTCATTTAATCATTTTTCTGTTTTTGTGACCAACGCACATGCAATTTGGGCAACAACTATTTGGTGGATTTGGACATTTTAGTTGCCTCATGTAGCTTTGTAAATTGAAATAGTGCTAAAATGTCAGACCTCTTTTATACCTGATACAGGCACTGCCCTCCATAAGTATCGAGACAGTAAAACCATAATTGCTATTTTTGCAGTGCACTCAAGGCATATGAAAATACCATTAAAAGGTGAATATGAGGCAAAAAATGACTTTCACCTATTACTTCTGGCTGTTTCAACACAAAGTATAACCAACTAAGAATAATATTCAGAGTTCCATCCCTCCCTAGTTCATGCAAGCATAGGTATAGAACAAATAAACTTAAAGCAAATGTAATAAGTAGAAAAGCTAGTATTTAGTCACAAATCCCTTGCATGCAATAACAGCAGTGAGTCTGTGACCCACTGACATCACCAAACTCTTGGTACCATCTTTTGGGATGATTTGACAAGCCTTTACTGCAGCCATTTTGAGCTGTGGCTTTTTGGGGGAGTTTCTGACTCCTGTCTCCTCATCAGCATGTGAAATGCAAGTTCAATTGGATTGAAATCAGGAGATTTACTAGGCCAGTCTAAAACTTTCCACTTTTTCCCTTGATGCGTTGGCAGTGTGTTTTGGGTCACTGTCCTGTTGCATTGTGAAGAACTGCACAATGAGTCTGGTTTCATTTTCTTGTCCATTGGTAGCCAAGATGTTTCTGTACACTTTTGAATTCATTCTGCTGCTGCCATCATTCGTTACATCAATAAAGATGAGTGAGCCCATTCAAGATGCAGCCATGCATGCCCACGCCATGACACTCCCTCCATCATGCTTGACAGATGAGGTGGTATGCTTTGGATGATGAGCAGTTCCTGTTTTTCTCCACACTTTTGCTTTCCCACCAATATGTCAAAGGGTTCACCTTTGTTTCATCTGTCCATAAAACTGTTCCAAAACTACACTGGCTGACCTCTGTAATTTTTAGCTAATTCTAATCCGGCCATTCTGTTTTTTGGTGATGGTCAGAAGTCTGCATTTCGTAGCATAGCCTTCGTAATTCTGCTACCAAAGTCTTATGTGAACAGTAAATTGTGATGTCATTGTCATGGTGACTTTCACCCCAGCATTCTGGAGGATGTGGCTGATTCCACTGACACTTCATTCAGGGTTGTTTTTCACAGCTCTGGTAATTTTTCTGTGATCAGCTGCTATGGTTTTCCTTGGTCAATGTGGTCGTTGCTCATTGCTGGAGACCCCAGCGGTTTCTTACTTTTTCAGGACGTTCCAAACTGTTGATTTGGCTATGCCTAACTTTTTGCTGTGGTTCTAAATAAGTTCATCTTTTCTTTTGTCGCATCCAAATCACTTGCTTTTCTTTCATAGACAGCTCCCTAGTTTTCATGTTGGATTATGCCTACTGACGCTAAACACAGACTCCAAAGGCAAAAGCAAACGATAGAACTGAGACTACACATTCACCGGTCTTTTATCTGTGAACAATCAATACCAACAGTAAACACCTGATCAACCGGAAACACCTGTGAGCCAAAGGTTCCATTACTTATCCTCACTTGAAATGGGGGGTAGACCTTTGACTGCTTTTATTCTTAGTTGGCAAAAAAACATAAGTGATGAAATGAACAGAAATAAAAGTTGACATTCTGTACTTTCACCTCATTTTCACCTTTTAATCTCATTTCCATATGTCTTGAGTGTACAGCAAAAATACCAATTTAGACTTTACAGTCCCAGTGATATGACCTCTGCAGCTGCACTAGTGTGATTTAGTTACTTCAAAGTAACAGTCCTTTTCCACGTAGTGTTTCCATTATTTTGTCCACCCCCTGTAGATTGGGCCTTGTGTTGTTAGTAATTGTTCTGTTGAATGCGAATTCCTCTCCCAGTGTCTGGTGGAAATCAGACTGAAGTAGTTGTTCCTATATAATTAAGCTTGTGCTTATCTGCATCCCAGTTCTTTTCATCTAAAAATAAAAACTTTTGTTGTGGTTATCCAGCATAACCATAAGATGATGCAGCCACCACCATGCAGGAGAGTATGGAGAACAGTTTGAGGTGCTGCTGCTCAGTTCAGAAGGATGACAGTCTTTGATGTGTCTCAGTGGTTTAGAACAACATCAACAATTGAATCAATTTAAAATCACACTCCGTAACTAAATCTGAAAAAGACCAAGGGTGTGAAAATGACTGCAGTACACTATAACTGTAATAGAGCTGTATGTCAGTCTACATTGTTTATATTGGGCCGCGCTGGATTTATGTTTGTATAAACATACAACTTTACTTAGATTATGCTCTAAAAATATTATTATACATCATTATATATAGTTCCACTAACCACTATGTGAAACAACATTGTTTGTGTCAACTTTTATTGAGTCTGTTGTGCAAAGTTGTGAACCACAAGATTATTCAGTGTGAAGTAGTTGACAAGAATCTAAATTGGTCTTATATATAGGGACGGATACGTTAGGGGAAGCAAACCTGAATGGGGAAAAGCCAATTGTGGATCAGGCTCTTTAAAGGGCTATTAATATGTCTAATCCCAGAAAAGGGCCGTGAAAACCTACAGCAGTGCCCTGAACTGCCACTAAGCCCTGGTAAGCTCAACCTGCAGAACAGTTCAAGCCCTCGCTAACACGATCCTCATCTACGTCATCCTCACAAGAAAAAAAAACACTGGTCACCAAAGAGACACAGAAGAGGTCAAAGAGTAAATGTCACATCACTACAAACTTAAATGTCTGTACTGAATAGGCTAGGATCTCCATTGACACATTTTCCATTGACACAAGATAGAGAGAAACCTCAAGAGGAAGAAGGAACATTTCGTAAGATGGCAAACTGAGCTTCTTGGCACTGTAGTTCCTCTATGATTTTTTCTCTTGCTTCCTGGGTGCTCATTAATGCATGGTAGCGAAGCTGCCATTGGTCTTGCCACGGTTATGCGTGCTTGTGCATAATGAGTTCATTTATTTTGATTGTATACACGTGTGTGGACACCTATGATGACAGTACTTTATGTGCTGTTGTGCATGTCAACATGTGCACTTGTTTGTACACGCATGATAGCATCGGCAGAAGTGAGCAAAAGGCAGCCGAAGAGAGGGGGAAGAAAGAGTGTGTTTATACTAACTACGATCAGTGGTTATTCCAAGTGAAAATCAAAAGAGCAGCCTCATCTGTCAGCCCATTGAGACAGACCTTTAGACATTTTGCAAAATACATACTTTTCTGGACTTCCTGAAATCAAAACAGGTTCATGTATTGTTTAGAGTGTTGTTTTCCCTCTATCACAGTTCCTTCTCTCACAGCTACCCTAACAAAGCTAACTGAATGTTTTCGTGCCAGTAACAATTCAAAAGATCTTGTTGTGGTTAATTCAAAACAAACTAGCCTCCAAAGGCAGACAGTCAAACTAGTTCAATACAAGTACATAATTTATCAAATGGACAGAAGAACTATATCTACGGTCCACTAGTCTTTATTACATCAAAGACTGGCCCATTAGAGAGGATAATGGTGGTTATTCACATTGAGGTAAATCACAGTGTCTTGGCTACAGAACATCTTATTGCAGCATGTGGAATAAGGATTAAAACCTACAAAAAAATCTTACTTGGGACCATCCTTTTCAGCAATCCACCTGTTCTTTTATAAGACTACTTTAATTTGGATTTTTATTTTTGGCAAATGGACCTCATTCTAGTGAATAAAACGCACTGCAAGCGCCACACAAGCCATAATGTGTTAAACTGAAACTATTAAATAATTACATTGTAATTAATGCTTTATTGATAAAGGTATGTTAAGCAATTATATGTTTGCGAGCCAAATATCCTGCTCAAAGGATGATGAAAGAGGAATGAATTGTATCCATTATTAAATGTGTAATATTTGTGGAAACATTTTCCACCTTAATAAAATGAAATGAACGAAAACTTCAATGAGAGCTGGAAAAGGGAATGGCTTGAAATTCTATTAAGTTATGACAGTCATCTGGAAGTGCAATATCGAAAGTAGTGAAATCACCACAATAAATTATTTCACCACTAACACAAGGAGACAACTTCCTGCCACGAGCGTTTCGCAAGTTTCGTTGAGAGCAGACTTAAGGTAACGAGTTAGCGTTACATAGTTATAAAATACAAAGAGAGATTGAATGGCTAGCTACCCAAAAAATCATTGAAACAAATTATTTGTATCTGAGGGGGTTGCAGTGTTTTACTGAAAGCACTTCACATGTTGCTAACTATGCTAGCTGCATTACTAGCTAGTTAGGCAGCCAGTAAGAGTCGGCTAGCTAGCTAGCCAGTTCTGGCATGTGTTTTGTGTGTGTGTGTGTGTGTGTGTGTGTGTGTGTGTGTGTGTGTGTGTGTGTGTGTGTGTGTGTGTGT
>JACXGI010003156.1:30549-51987 GCA_016801175.1 Esox masquinongy | reverse complement strand
TGACATAAAACAAGTTTGATTGGGTCCGGGCTACATTCATTCACAACAATGCCTTAATCTATCTTGATGAACTGTCTGTGCTGATCGTACCGCGCCCCTCTTTTTTTCAAGTCGTTCACTTTTTGTAAGCCCCCTCAACTGAAGAATGCCGCAATACAAGAAATAAAATTTTAACTTACATATCTTTCCCCGCAGGCTTTGTAAAATCCGAATTCTTGTGTCGTCTTCTTCCGCCATGGTCCGACTTTACTGTGTATCTGTAGTAGCTACAGTACATTCAATACTGATCATATCCGTTTATGAATGTAAGCGAAGGGCCAACCTACTGCAGCGTCACTACGAGCGCTATTGGCCGTAAGCTCAGTTAGCTGACATTAGACCAGACTGTAGAGAATTGTGTGAATGTTTCACCTTTGGCTTCACCGCACCGGCTCGCATAGCCTAACTTCTAGACTAAGATTGTGCTGTAATACTCCCGACTGCATAAGACATAGCCATTCCCCTTTCTAATTCCACCCCGACGGATGCTGTACTTATTTAAGCAGCACGTGTCCTGACTTGGACAGTCTTCTTAAAGAGGATCTCCGGAATGTTCGGGAGTACGTGACAATTTTTTAAAGGTCGACTTTAAAGGCACAAACATTAAAGGGGTAATTCGTCTTAAAACCACACTGCCATTATATACCTTGTTAAATAGTGAAAATATATGAAAATAATATATTGTTTGTAGTTATAATAAGTTAGCAAGCATGAAATGTGTTATAGAAATCTGTTGAGGTTTAGCTGAATTTTCCAAAACAGTAGGTTTCAGTATAAAAGAGAAACTTTTTTGGGGTGGGGTAAAAAAAAAAATCTTCAGAAATGTTTAGGGATAGGATGGGGTTTAAGGATAGAGTTTATAGATAGTTAATTGATATGTTACTGATAGTTTTTAAAAAATCTATTGATTGACTATCCAAATAGTGATACCAGTTTGTTTAAGTGACTAAAATATAAAATCATTAAAATCAATTGCATAGTTCTGTCCAAAAAATGTAAATAAGCATTTACATATTTACATTTAGTGAGTGTGCCCAGTTGAGCTGAGTAAGTGTAGATGGTCAGACAGGTCGTTTTTTGAGGTCAGACATTTTGAAAATACTTTCTCTGAGCCTCACTCTTTTTCCAACCAATGGTAGGCAAATTAACTGCACGTGGCTGGGATGTGAAGGGTCCTTGAAAACACTACATGATTTTGTCGAGCATAGTTTCGGGTAAATGTCCTGGGAGCATGGCCACAATGATGCTTTGGGCTGTGTTCTCCATCTGCTGAAGGGACTTGACATTACACTACAGTTGAAAAGTTTGGGGTCACTTAGAAATGTCCTCGTTTTGAAAGAAAAACACATTTTTTGTCCATTAAAATAGCATAAAATTGATCAGAAATACAGGGTACACATGGTTAATGTTGTAAATGACTATAGTAGCTGGAAACGTCTGATTTTTATGGAATATTGGTCGTACATTATCAGCAACCATCGGCCCTGTGTTCCAATGGTACGTAAGTGCCCATCAAGCCAATCCAACTTGTGGGAGGAGCTTCAGGAAGCATGGGGTGAAATCTCTTCTGATTACAGCAAATTGACAACTAGAATGCCAAAAGGTCTGCAAGGCTGTAATTGCTGCAAATGGAGGATTCTTTGATGAATGCAAAGTTTGAAGGACACAATTATTATTTCAATTAAAAGTAATTATTTCTAACCTTTTCAATGACTATATTTCCTATTAAAGCTAATTTCATGTATGTTTTCATGGAAAACAAGGACATTTCTAAGTGACCCCAAACTTTTGAATGGTGGTTTATGTGCGGAGAAGTTCCCGTACCAGGCTGTGATGCAGCCAGTCAGGATACTTTATTGTGTAGCAGGCACAGTTTTCGTAGGCACAGATTAAGCCTAGTCTAAGACTAAAAAATCAAGTACAATAGAAAACTCCATTGAGCTTGTTTTTTTTAGTCCTAGGCACATTTAGAACAGGGTTAGGCAAGGTAATTGTTAGGGTAAGTGTTAAGGATAGGAACAAGCATAAACCCTGGTCAAATTTCCTTATGGAGCATTCAGCTGTTTGTAATGCTAGCTCTGCCCTCTCCATTGAGTCAAACAATCACAGTAACTTCTGCCTTCAGGGCAGGTCTGTTTCCGAGACATGTTAGAGAAACTCCCAGAAGTGCTGTTTTATAGATAGTTGTTTTAAAATCTTGATTTCCCCAGTCTTCCTCAATCCCATTCAATTTTAATGTGCCTTTTTGGCCTAGGCATAGCCTACTTTTTAGTATCTATCTTTACCCTAGGCTTAATGGAATTACATCTCAAAAAGCATTTAGCAAATAGCCTAAATAAAGACATATAAGGGTATAGTAATAATGAGAGAAAGAGCAAACAATTGAGAGATATAAAACTTAAACATACCTGATATATAGTATATTTATGCTTTTGGCTCTTTGACCAAAGTTTTAAGTTAAATAAATAGGAGAGTCAGAAAACTTTACCGATTAAGAAAAAAGCCAATAGTTGTCCCATGGTCTAGGCCTACTGTCAATAACAGTTAAAGGTCTAGGCCTACTGTCAATAACAGTTAAAGTACACGTCACTTTGACAAGGGAAAACCTACCCACAAGCAGACGGCACAGCCTGCTTTCAACAAGTGGGAACAAATATATATATATATATATATATATATATATATGAATAGTTGGTGTCATAGTTGCATCGGAAACAACTTTACAAAACAACTCCCTTTCAATCAGAAAATGTTCCCAGTAAAGGATGCTGTCCAACATGTGCCACAAGCTGTTAAAGTAGGTACAGCAACTGGTTGTAGCGTAACTACCAAGGCGGCTTTATTTTATATTGGAAGAATTTGAGTTTGAATTTAATCTCAGATAAATCTCAAAAACTGGATGAGTGCTCACACTGCAGTTGGTTCTCAATTTAACCATTGATGTGTATTCTGTGTATAGTCTCAATAGTCAGTCTACATGTTAGTAATCATTTATTTCATTACAGTTTTGCCAACCTTCAGAACTTCATACTGTATTTAAAATGTTATAGCACTAGTTTACAGGGGCAACCACATAGATTACATTGTTTCAATTTAGTTATTAATTAAATATACTGCGCTTGGTTTATATAACCAGGGTAATGTCAGTCTCTGGTAGACACTAGATGTGGTTGTAATAAACAGAGCGAAAAAATGTTTTCCTACAAATGTGGCTCTATCTTTTGAGTGGTTTAATCTGCAAAATATTATGACACCATCACTGAAAGATAACACTCAGGAACATGTCTTCTGTTTCCATCTTGCACAAGCTGCGCAGCACTCATTAGAACAGAGTGGACAAGACCAGACAGTACATCAATTATGTTTTCTACACAGGAAATCATTGCGTATTGCAAAGTATTGCCGGATTACCTTCCCAACTGGCCTACCTTTTTGGTACAAATTCAGTTACTTTAAAGCACAGGTGTCAAAGTGATTCCACGGAGGGCCTAGTGTATGCTGGTTTATGTTTTTTCTTTCTACTGGTACACAATTGAAGCCTAACAACCAGGTGTGTGGAGATCCTAACTAATTAGTGACCTAATTAATCAATCAAGTACAGTGAGAGCGATAACCTGCAGACACTCGGCCCTCTGTGGAACCGGTTTCACACCTGTGTTTTAAAGAATACTTCAGACTGTAATACTGTCCGATATTATAGTGACTGTCTTGTAATAAATGCAGACAGCTGACATGATATTGCGTGGTACAAACCATTTTGGATATCAATTTTGGGTTGCAGTCCATAAAAGTTTCATAACCCATGGAGTGTATTTATTCCAACAAACAAAATGTTTCAGTTGTGAAATGTTTTGTCAAAAAGGTATTTTTTTTTAACTTTGGTATTATTTGGAAGCACAATAACCAGCAATGTTGTTTCAATGCGTATGACTGGACGATGGACTTCCCCAACCATAGAGGGGGTGGAGTCTGCTGGGGCCTGCTGAGACAGGGGGACTTGGAGGCCTACTGCTGACGTAGTCTTACCTACGCAGTGTGATCTGTTATAATTAACTTCTCTCATCATGGTTTTTCCAGGGTAAGCACTGCTTGGGTGGTGGAAACGGTCTATTAAAGACTATTCAGGACAATCCGTAGGACAGAAGAATAACAGGTATGCATACCTACCTGTTCAAGGCAAGTTGAAATGAAGGTGCTTTGTGCCTGTCAGTGACAATCTTAACCACAGGAAGCACAACCAACCCCAGTTCATCTTGACTTTAGCTTAACTCTTGCCCTTACTTCATTGCAAGCTTAATCCTAACCCTGACTATATTTCTATATGGTTGCATTACATAATCTCTGCCTGATAGCCTACATGACCACATGCATCATTGAAGGAAGTGGATTAAATAGCTACATGTTTGTGTCAGTAGCGGAGACCAGTTTTATGCATTATTTAAATGTTGGTAGATCAGAGGAAGTTTCAATCTACAAACCTAAACTACTTTGCATCTGGGTTGTACAGTAACAGGAATGCCACATGATGACAAGCTTGTGACTTTGCCTTTAACTGAAATATGTGCATGAGCGAGAAAATATATTTTGACCGTGTGGCTAATTGTAAATAGTAAGACCTTCATTGTCTCACATCCGCTGTAATGTCTTCATTGTTGGTCAATATACTTATTGAAGGAGCAGATAGTAGTAGCTCCATTTTATCCAGAATTGGCTAGCATTATGTTACAACCCCGTTTCCAGAAAAGTTGGGATGTAAAATGCAAATAAAAACAGAATGCAATGATGGGCAAATCATTTATCCCTGTATTATCCCTGTATTTAATTGAAAATAGTACAAAGACAACATATCAAATGTTGAAACTGAGAAATGTTATTGTTTTTTGGAAAAATACATGCCTATTTGGAATTTGATGTCAGCAACACGTTTAAAAAAAGTTGGGACAGGGGCATGTTAACCACTGAGATGCATCACCTCTTCTTTTAACAACATTCTGTAGGAGTTGTTTAGTGAACTGGGACCATTTGCTGTAGTTTTGAAAGTGATATGTCTTCCCACTCTTGCTTGAAATAGGATTGCAGCTGCTTAACGGTTCTGGGCCTTTTTTGCTGTATTTTACATTTCATAATGCACCCAATGTTTTCACTGGGTGACAGGTCTGGGCTACAAGCCGGCCAGTTTATCACACGACTCTTCAACTACAGAGCCATGCTGTTTTAATACGTGCAGAATGTGGTTTGGCATTGTCTTGTTGAAATAAGCAAGGCCTTCCCTGAAAGAGACGTTGTCTGGATGGCACGAAATGTTGCTACAAAATCTGTATATATTGTTCAGCATTAATGGTGCCTTCACAGATGTGCAAGTCACCCATGCCATGTGCAATAATGCACCCCCATACCATCACAGATGCTGGCTTTTGAACTGTGCGCTGATAACAAGCCGGATGGTCTCTCTCCTCTTTAGTCTGGAGGACGCGGCATCCATGATTCCCAAGAATAATTTCAAATTTTGATTGGTCAGACCACAGGACAATTTTCCACTTCGCCTCAGTCCATCTTAAATGAGCTTGGGCCTGAGGAGGTCACGGCATTCCCCTCCACAACTTTACTTCTGAAAGACTCATCCTCTCTGGGATGCCCTTTTTATATCCAGTAATGTTACTGACCTGTTGCCAATTTAGCTAATTAGTTGTTAGATGTTCCACCAGGTTTTATTTTGCATTACACAACTTTTCCAGTCTATTGTTGCCTCTGTTCCAGCATTTTTGAAATGTGTTGCTGGCATCAAATGAGTGGGCATATATTTTTCAAGAAACAGTAACATTTCTCAGTTTCAACATCTGATATGTCGTCTTTTTTGGAAACAGCGTTGTAAATGGGATTATGGACGATAAGTACTGTAGTACCGAATAAACCTGTAACCAGATCAAAGCCTAGCCCAAATTCAGGGGGTTGGAGAGAGGGGAAAACCTGGAGATTGCCTCATGTGATACTCTAAAATGCGGCTGTTTTGTTTAGGGGTGATGGAAAAAGAATGGACTTCTACGATGGGGTGGTCGATGGGCTGGTCAGTGAGACCACCAAGTGACTGGTAAAATGATTCCACCAGAGCATAAGAGTAAATAGACAGATTTGCAAAGCGTTTGCACTTTGGCCCGTACCATTTGTTGTCATGTGTAGCTGACAACTCCAAGGATGACTTCCAGGGAGCTGGGAGGGGATCAATAATAAACGCATCAATGCAAACTTGAATTATGCAATTTATGGTCCACTTAAATAATAAAAGAACGTAACATTGAAATTAACATCCCTTGTGTTGTTAATTTAATATAAATGTATAGACATAAACCTCAGGAACAATTCATCCTTTAAAGGTCTGATAAACCTGACCTAATTATAACTCAATTTTTCGGTTACTTTAGACATATCAGCAGATGCTACCGGTGTGCACGTAATCCTCATTAATATGAATACTAAGGTGTCACGCATAAGCATTCGCATGTGGCAACTGTCAAAAATAGCAATAAATCTTTGGGCAGTGCAAAACATGGCACAACATTGAGTAGCCTTGTAACAACATCATAGCTTAACCAACCAACACTGCTCATCAGTGGTTCGTCAGCTATGACAAAAGCAAAAGTAGTATACTGAACTTTATTTTTTTTTTTAAATGATCACAAACTACTTACATGAACAATCAGGCTCTGCTGACCGGCAGATTCTGTTGTCTAGGTAGTTAGACAGAAAGAGCAACGGCTTCAACAGCTCGGGTAAATCTGACTAATACTGTCAGGAAAGAACGTGTAAATGCAACTGGCTTTGCATGCTTGCCAAAACTAAATAAAGATACATTGCTTATAGGTTCTATGCCAGAGGTGACAACGCCAGTGTTGGTGAAATGGATGTTAACGGAATTTGCAGCATGATGCACAAGATCATTTGCATTGGGAGGAGAATTCAGTAAGCATCATGTTGTCAGTAACTGTGCTCTGGATGTGCAGGTACATTCACGTCTCGATCCCGCCTAGAAAAATTATGGAAATTGATTCTTTGCTTTAGTTAGAGCCGGTTAGAGTGTAAAGTTTACTGGACCTTTAATTCAGATGTTATTTTCACTTTTGTCAATCATCAATACATTGCATTCATAGGTAATGTTGAAAGGTATGTTGTACAAAACTATGGGTCATTTTCGCAGACACAGATTAAGCCTAGTGTAGGACTAAAAAACATACTCAATGGAGATTTCTATTGAACTTGATTTGAACTAGACTAGGCTTAATCTGTGGCTATGAAACCGGCCCTAAGTAATTAGCGACTGGATAATCTCTAAACAATCAGAGTAACTTCTTCTGTGGAGTTTCAATCAGAGTACTGACGTGTTTTGGCACTGGCCCAACCCATTGGTTTTGGAGTCAATCAGACGGAACCCATCTTTTTCTGCAACCAGTCAGAGCTTTTGGTTGTTGTTTCTGCAACCAGGAAGTCATCAGGTAGATGCGGAGTTTGGATCAGTTTGAATAGTACAAGGAGTTTGGTCCGAGATTGGCCCAAGGGTGGCGCTATAGCTATAGTTTTGAACTGAACATACATTAAGTCACATGACATTTTAGATACCACTGGCCTATTTTTAAGACAGTGAAATATGTGTTTTGCCATAGAGATCATCATTTCAAAGGGGCTACATACTGTGTCATTTCCAGGTTGATGACATGTTTACTGTTTTTTATTGTTCAATATACATTTCTGTTTCCTTTATGAAAGTAACATTTGCAAACTTTGGATTAGTGCAAGCGTTTACCAAATATGGCACCCTGTGTGCTAATCTAAAGGTTGGTCTGTGTGCAAACATATATACCAGAACATAGCAAAAGCTCTTCATGGCAATTCCAAGTTTATTATAAATTTTCTTAGTAATCCCAGACACGTGGATATCATAACGGGAATGTCCGCTGTGTGTTCTCCTGCTGTGATGTATCATACATTAGTTGATCCATTCTTTATACCCTCCTGACACTAAACTGCAATTTGTCAACTTGCTATTAAAATCTTATCTATAAAACATTTATAATTTTGCAAAACAAGATTCCTGTTCATTCTGCTCCGCACGGCGCCGTCAGCAGAAATAATACAAGTGATAGAAATACTGTTTATATATGAATGGTGGTCGATACAGTTCAAAGTATAAATTATTATAAAGTGCGAAACAACTATGCTCAGTTAGCAGAGTTATAGAATAATATATACAATTACATAAAAGCCCACTATAGCTAACTAGTATCAGAAAGGCAAAAATAACGTACAAAAATAAAACGCCTCTTTTTTTTTTTTCTTTTTAACACGAAAACCACAGATTGAGTTATAAGAGTGAAGAAAATACTTTTTACTGTGTGAGTTAGGTCCTCATGTTTGATGTGTATGCTGTCCGTTTGCAACTTTATTATAGGTCTACCAGTTTTCCAGACCCAGGTCAGAAACAGCTCATTTCAGGTACATTTGATTTAGTTTGGGACAATTCATTTGGGTTCATTGTTTCAGGGAAACGTGTCTAAATCAAGAATAGCTTGTGTTGTGTTGATTTATGTGTTTGACTGTAGGTAAAGGGTATATATAGTCATTTACGAGTATTTACCACCAGAATGATAAGTTGCATGTTTGTAGAAAGGGCTCCTCTTTGCATTGTATGTGTGCTTCTCTGACATTGGTGAGGAGGGAGAGGTTCCCCTAGTGACAGAGTCTCTTATTACATATATAGGTGAAGACTGTCCATAGCTAAAATTATTCTCTGCTTCTGGTGTGGTCATAATGGCCTTATGGCTGGTTGTCTCCCTATCCATATAGTCTACTTCCCTCCGCCGTTTGGATGTGAGACTGGTCTGATGTTGTGCTTTGTGTTTAAAGCGTTTTTTAGACTTTCTATGCTGCATCTCTGACGGGGAAAGCGAAAAGAAGGTGTCAATGCTGGAGGATGACTTTGGAGCTTTCATTTTAGATTTTGTTCTGTGGTTCTGATAGTGTCCATCGCTGTTTATTTGAATTGGATTTTCCTTCTTGGACACCCCTGAGATGTAGTCACTGATATCCTCCCATTCCTCGTGCTTAAGCTCCATTTTCTCTGTTGAGAAATTGCCTAGTGATCCAGTTGATGCTTTGCTTTCCATGTCCGGGCTATATTGGGCCTCCTCCTTTTCTGTTTTGATGGTGTGCCTTTTCAGATTTAGGCCTTGGTCATAGGTTGTTGGGGTTTTTGGGACTCTGGGGTAGTCCTCACAGCTGTATCCCTCACCTAATGTGTCCTGGTGTTTTTTTTCATGGCTCTTCTTGGTTGCGAGGTAAAGAAAGCGCTGGGGGCAGAAGGAGCAGCGAAACCGTTTCTCTGTGCTGGAGCTGCGGGCAGAGTTGTCAAAGCAGGAGCCGTTTTCCATACAGCTCTTGCATACGTAGTCCCTGCTGTCCTCAGTGGTTCCACAGCTGGAGCTGGGGGTTTCCCCGGGGGGACAGTGCTTGCCGCAGGTACGACAGAAAGTCGGATGGCAGCCAATGACATGCGCTCGCAGACCAGATGCAGTAATGAAGTTACTTGCGCAGATGTCACAGGTGTACGTCGTTTTTTGGCTGCTGTTCCTAAGACGTTGTTTCATCTCTACGTCCTCACTGGAGATGCTCTTGTCATCATGTCTACATGACTTTTTCAGGTAATCTACCCTGCCCTCCGGCGCTACTGAGGATGTCATGGCGTAACGTAAACGATGCCTCTCTTTCCTTCGTTTGGATCTCAGTTTCTTGCCCTTCTTCTTTGATTTGTAAGAGTAGTAGGGACGCCAGAGCTTGTCAGCTGTGTCACGGTCTGTGAGGTCATCACATGGCTCTGGCTCTATAACAGATGAGACTTCCGTCCTGAAGCGGAGGCTGGGGCTGTCCACGCTGCCCCCTGCAGGCTGCACCTGGCCCTGGTCCCCACCGCTCTCCTCTTCCTGGCTCCAGCAGCTTTTTTTCCTCTTCCTGGGAAACAGCTTGGAGCCTTTTATCCTCCGTCGGATGATGGCCTCATTGCCAATTTTCACGGTGATCTGGCAAAGGGGCAGAACGTGACCATCCACAGAGGGACCTGGACATGCAGGTTTGGCAATGTACATTTCAGTTTTCCCACCTGCTGTCTTGCCAGGCGCCAGGCTCTCAGCCCCAGTCAGAAAAAGCTGACTGGTCATGGCTTCGATTCTTTGTGCTGCAGCTGAACATAGCCTGTTCAGAGAGCTGGGCGGGTTCATTTCTAAGAATGGCACAGTGTGACTGTTGCCTTCTGAATTGCTAAATGTTTTGAATGCTCCTCCTCCATAGTCCAATGCAGGAGAACCTCCACCTGCCTGCGTGGTGGCCCTGGGGATTGTATAGCTATAAGGTGGCCCGTTGTGTTCCGAGTCCTGCTTTTCTGCGCATGTGTCCTGGTCACGGGGCTGATCAAACGTGATGCGTGGCATTTCTGATGCTACTGCCTTTGGGGTAGCCATGAATGTCACAGGCATTGACAGTAAGGCAGCATCGTTGTTACAAATTGCGCCGCCATCCTCTAGTGGCGGAATGGGAGAACTGTAGCTCAGGGGTGCCTGTTCACTGTCTTCCATTCCTCCGGAGTAGGTCTGACTATAGGTCTTATACCGTCTCTTTCTAAACTTCATTGGTAGCAGCCTGTAGAGTTTGATGGGGTAAACACTGCCCTTAAATCCACCGTTTGCCGACTTCTTATTTACAGACAATCTGGGGTCGATTCCGTGGAAGGCCTTCTGGTGGTTCTTCAGGATGTAGTATGTCATGAAGGTCTCTAAACAAAATATACACTGGTAGCGTCGCTCGCCCGTGTGCCAGATCTCATGCTTTGTGCGATACTCTGCCAGGGCAAACACTTTATTGCAGTAGTGACAGGGGTACGCCCTTTGCCAGGAGTGCACGTTCTCATGACGCTTCAGGCTTGACAGGGTCACGTAGGCCCGTTTACACACGCTGCAGTTATAGACCCTCTGGCCTCCACCAGGTTTCACTAATCTATCGACAGACTGCTTTGTTTTTGTTGCGGGGTTCATTTGAAGACTGGTTGGAGGAAAAGGGTCAGGGAGTTCAGGAGAAGACAGCTGGAGATCAGGTACAGTAGTTCCAATGCATGGCATTTTGTCGGAATGGAAGTCCACTCTGGCCTCTTTGTCCTGGGTGTCATGCGCAGGCGAGCCCCTCGGTACTTTTGGGCACACCGCCTCGTGGTTCCGCAATCGCTTCAAGTGCATGAACTTCCTGCAGCAAAACTTGCAAAACAAATGACTGACAAACCTTTTGTTGTGCATTTCCGTGTGTACGGTCAAGAGAGCTTTTTTGGTGAATATCTCTGGACAGTGCTCACAGCCAAATATTGATATGCTGTCTTCTGTGTGGGGTGAAAGGGGAGGTGGGTCCAGGTCTGTGTAGCCATTATCAGCGGCTAGCGGCAACTCATTGGCTGTGCCTGTGTGCACGTCGGTCTGCGGCCATAATGATGGTGGTGTCAGTACAGGTGGTACAATGGCCTTCGTTAATGCCGGGCTGCCTACGGTTAGATGCATGGGCTCCTGTGCTAATGCCAGTGTGGGACGTGCACTTTTACTCAGCGCAGCTTGCAGTCTGTGGCGCTTTTTGAGTGGGACACTGTTCCTGCTGGCCAGCAGCCTTGGTTGGAACTGAGTAGGCTTGGTGCCATTGTTGTTGTCCCTCTGGCTGGCATCTGTGCACTCGGGGGACCTGGGCGCCTGGCTGGCATCTGTGTGCTCTGGGGACCTGGGCGCCTGGCTGGCATCTGTGTGCTCTGGGGACCTGGGCCCCTGGCTGACGACGGCGTAGGAGTGCTCTGACAGTGCCTGCAAGGGCTCATTGTTCACCACAAGGGGGCAGGGAGCAGGGCAGTCCACTGGAGTCTGTTCACGGTCAGACGGTGACCTTTCTCCACGGTGCAGGTCTAGTGGGGTGAAGAGGTTGTTGCCAGGACCCACCTGAGTGATAGAGAATGCATTGGTGATCCGTGGGCCTCTGGCATCATCTGGCTCCACTGGCCTGGAGCCCTCTTTATTTGATTTACAGGGTCCTTGGGGCTTAGCAAAGCCCATGGCCGTTAAAGGGCTGGTTAAGGTCTGGCTCTGTGGCCAGGCTAAGCCCTGCCTTTCTTGTTCCACCAGTTTCTCCAAAAAGGGAATTCCCAGTCTTTTTCCAGCAGCTACCAGGCATCTAGTGTCCTCCGTGTTAGGCAGTGGTGTAACCTTGGAGCAATAGATGAAGTTGAGGATGCTGGCAAATACCTCAGACCTCAGGTCCATGAGCTCCAGCACCTGGCTGGAAGTCCAAGCCTCGAGGGAGGTGAAGGCGCTCCGGAAGTATCCGCTGCAGGCAGCCAGGATGTTCCGATGGGCTCGGAACTTGACATCCTCCACCACAATGGTGATGTCGCAGAAGAGACCCTGAGAGCGCTGCTCATTGAGCCTGCTGAGGAGAGCCTGGGGATGGGAGCTGTCCATCAGGCCCTGGGTGCAGGCAGACACCACGGTCATCTGCAGAGAGGACAATAAAGGAAACAGGCTTTATCCCAAAACATGGTCATCCCATCGCTCATGGACATTTTTATATTCAAAATTTAAATATAAACACATTTCATTCCTCCATGATCTTCTGACATGTTCCAGTAGACATGAAACTGATACTTACAATTGTTTGATGTTAGTATTTTATTATTTTATATTTAGCAGGGTTTAGCCTACAGCTGTTCAATGGTAAAACTGTAAATAATTCAGGGAGAATCTGTGTAACATGAATTACAGTTTTTTACAATCGCTGGGACCCAGTTCTCAGTACTAAGGTCACTCTTTCAAAACTCTTCACATAGTGAGCACAACAGCAGTCCATCTGGGCTAAAGTGTGGATCATTTTGCAATGCTTTGGCTAAAATGCATTGAATGACAATAAAAAGACATTGAGTTTGACTTTTGACTACATCTTTCAAATTACATTAATTATTTTCTCACTCAGACACAACCACCACCAAAACACTATGGACCTACAGGCAAATTTGCATGTTTACATACTCTTGTCAAAACTGTTAAACTTAAGTTCAGAACCTCAAAACATAACACAAAATTGAATTAGACCGCAATTTGCTACATTTCCACAGTAATACCTTGTTGAAATATATTCCATATCAAAAAAATTAAATATTATTAAAACAAGTAGACCAACCACAACTGACTCCCAATGTAGCTGAACACGTACCCAGGTGTTAGTCTTTCAGTTTCATTACCATCTATACAAAAGGGGACATCTTAGGAATCATGTTGTACTGTAATGTAAACATGGACTCAGCCAGAGATAGAGAGATGGCTGATAGAGGAAGAAGAGTAGCTGGGAGAGGGAGAGGAGTATGTATGAGTGGTGGAAGAAGACTGAGAGAAAGATCAAGAGCTGTATTCTCAGATGAGATTAGGGCTACAATATATCATCAAATGTCCCTCCTGGAAACAATGAATGATGGATGCCTGGACATATCTGCAGAAGTTTGCCAAGGATGGACCGGGCATGCCAAAAGGGTGTTTCCTAGGTGTGTTCCCCAGAATGACATAAGATGTGATGTGGATGAGAACCTGTGTCCAAATACAGAAGACAGGGTTGACTGGCGTTGCTACTGTATCTGAATTGGTAGATGGTGTTTATACAAATTATTGTAGTTTGGAATCACCAAAAAAATGACATAATACATTCTTGTGTCATTCTTGTTTTGTAAAGAGATTTTACAAAAGAAAACATTGTGTAATTATACCTGTTGTTTTTTAGGTCATTGTTTTATGAGTGACAAAGTGTGCTTGTTGGTTGACAACCTTTGCTAGTGTTATGGAAGAATTAGTTGATTTGACACATATGAAATATTTTGGTAGTTTTAGTGCATTTTGGATGTGAAATTATGTGCTGCGCCAAGCTGAAAGTTGGTTAGGAGAACAGTGTGAAGTGTTTTATAAAATGTACTTAAGTATTGAGAAATGGGTCCTAGTGATTAAAAAAAAAAAAAAAAACTAAGTTGCTTAGAATGAGCAAGGGCTTTGCTTGCATTTGGCGTACATTGACTTATCAAGCAAAATGTTTCACAGTATTTGAAAATAGCAATCGGGACCTTTTCTCTTTGTCACACTAGATGGCAGTAGTTTAAGTGGATGAGGCTGGCATATCATGAGGATGAGGCTGGCATATCATGTCCTGAAAAGTCCTGTGTTGAATTCCAGAAACCTTTTCATGGGAATAGGCTATACTTATGTAACCCATACAATTCTCGGCATAAACATTTTAATATATTGAAGATAAAAACAGAACTGACCTTTGATCGGATTCAACTCCTTATTTAAAGACAATCCAATTTCTAACTATGAAAAATTGACTCATACATTTCAATCCTGCCCTTAAAGACAGTTCCCCTAAGTTACGAAGTGACCCTGTATGGACATGAGTTGACCAACAGGATTATAATTTTTCATGCGTCAAGTTTAAGTGCCTTTATTTTGCTTTATATTCAACATTCAATACTTCTGGAGGATTTGAACATATTGTGTAAAACATGCTAATATTCGTACTAAGACTTGGATTTATGCCATGAATGCACTTTTTACAGGGTAAAGAAACCAACTCAAAGTATCTTGAATTACGTTGAACTTCCCCTTTTTCTTTCTTATTTGTGAACCTATTCCTGGATATTTCTGAATAATCCTGACCTTCTTTCCTGTTTCACAAGTTCACACGCTGGGAGGCACATTAAGGTGGAACGACTAAACTCTGGAGTCTGCCACGCCATTTTCTTAATAAACACTGACACAGCATGCTTTAGTCAAGTGCCTGAAGTGCAGTGACTCGTACCTGGAAACCGATACAGCGAAAGTAGCAGTGAAAACTAGAGTGAGGCTTATGAGTCACCCAGGATGTGGAGTTGCTCCCTATCTGCTTGGTGAAATTACTTTGAACGCATTCCCCATCGAACGGTCATGTTTGAGTCATTGGCTTGACGCACTGGCTGTAAATACATCAACGTAATGTATGTCATCCTGTGGAGCACACTTGGCACAGGTATGTGGCAGTAATTTAGACACTAAGTTTGATTGTCCCTTCTGACTCATACATCCTTTCCGCCCCTAGCTGTAGTTTTTATACGCACTGGAGGAATGTTTTTCCTGCTTTTTACCCACACCCAGTTCATATGTTAAAGGACAAACGAACCATTTCCCTATGATGAAGAAGGGGCCACTGCACCGTGTTATACTGCTGGCTCCTGCTAAGACGCTTTAGCTCTTTTCAGGGCAGAATTCAGTTGCTAATCCAGTCCCTAATCACACATACACAAACATACAGCTCACATACACACACACAAGCATGCCCCATCTGTTCCACTATATACCTTTCCACTGTTTTTGTGCGCATTAAAGCCAATAGCATGCATAGTCTGTCAATGGTTCTGCATGAGGTTCCGTGAGACTTCACTATCTCATATCTTTCTGGCTAACCTAAGTGGAAATGACACTGCACTTCCTCCCAGAGAGGTGGTGTCCCTCCCAGAGAGGTGTGCCTACATCCCTGTGTGGATTCGCTCTGAGTCAACAATTGGTATTAAACTACATAGTTCAATTATTATTAGTGTGCTTTGATTTTTTTTTCTAACCAAATGGGTCAAAGCCATCTGATGGTATAGTTGGGCTCTCTTATAGCGACATTGTTGCCATGCATATAGCAGGGCAGGGCATACAAATATCCTACAAAATGCAGTTTCTATAATTTACAGTGGCATGGTGGCCATTTTATATCTTCTTCTTTATCCTCGATGTTGATGATATGTTCGGGTAAGCTAAAATGGCTGCCCATTCATGGGGTACCACTTGTCCCAGTTTCAGATTGCTTTTGTTGGAAAAAAATATGGCCAGAGTATTTGAGAACCCCTGTTCATTTTAATAATCTACCTTTTCATTTTGGTCGATTACTGCACCAGAAGCCTCTCTATTGCACCCCATGTTTGTTTACCTACAGTGGATTCCACTAAAGCCTACATGTGTTTCAGTCTAATGACTAACTATTAGATCTGTCTCAACGGCACTAAGCATTGTGTACTACATATTACTCAGCAAAGGCAGGGAATCATTTATTACCTAATGCCAGAAGTTAAATAATTATAGAAACAATACATCCAGCCCCAGGCCACAAACACTCTATTTTGACCTAATGGGATATGGGACACAGTCTATATTAAAACACCACCATATTTAAAAAAAAAAATTTTTTTACATCTTTATCAACATTTATGTTTAATCTTTAACTGGCTGTATTTTAATCGTTTTAATAAAATCCTTAGTTTTGCTATTGTTTTTCTCTAGATGCCGGGATTACAACATGGCTGGCCGCTGACGGAAGAGAAGCCCCGCGTATCACTGAACAACACAACCTCCTGCCTCCCTTTCTGTCAGGCCTCTGTTGTCACGGCAACATGCTATGGCGCAGCACTTATTGGGGTTCGGATAAATGCCGGGGTAAAGCAGGCGATTGCATTAGCTGTCCGGGGATTTGTTTTGGTCCTCCCTCACTGCTAACCCTGCTTCTCTGAGCACGGTGGAGCAGCTAGGCTCCAATCCACTGCAGCGGGGGCTCACCATCCTTTGTCTCCGCTCTGGATGCGTGTTGGTCGGTGTGTGACAGTCTGCAGCAGAAATGCAGCAGCCCGATGGACTGTTTCTCTCATCCCCTTACTGCAGACGATTGGCTTCAGCTTTGCTGGTGATTTGCTCTGGTTTGTGCCGCTCTCCTTGCATTTTCATCTTGAAATTGCCCGCATGTGTACGCTTTCAGTTGATCATTTGCAGTAAGGGCTGATTTGACCATTTAATTCACCTTGATGTGGTTTATTTTTGTCCACACATTGAGCGGAAACTTTGAATTTGTCATCAGCGTTAGTCTCTTTTGCCGCACCCTAGTTCACTGTGCTTTAGGATATCATGCCAAACGCATTTCAAAACCTACAAGATGAAAATGTTTGTGAAACACAGCCTCGAAAACAAGCTGTCTAGTCAATTAGAGAGCAAAAATGTCATAGCAGAACCAACACTCAATGCAATATGTCTATTTCCGTTACAAGAAGGTTATAGATTGGGGGAAAACGTGCAGAACATACCTTGGTGAATCAGAAAATGATGCAGGCGAACATAGCGCAGTCTCCCTCCACTACATTTCATACTCTCTACTGTACAGGAAGAAAACTGTTTCGCGAAAGACGAAAGTAGACACTTTTTTTCTAGACTCGTCGCTGCTCAGCAGTACATTAGAGGCAGAGCTTTTGCTGTTGTCTTTCTTTCCGCCTCTCCCTCCCTCTCTCTTTCAACGCTGCTCGTTTCAGCTCCAATGTCCTTCGCCTCTCCCTGGTCCTGGGTGAGCACTCAGCACTTTGCCCTGTACAGTTGCCCCTAATACTCTCCTGTCTTGCCCCAGATTCTCTGACCATTTGCCAATGTAGGAGCCCTACATTGAGGTTTAAAAATACCTAGACTAGAGTACAGGTCTGCAGCCTCAGTAACTGAAGCCCAATGGTGTCTACTCTAAAGCCACCAAGCAGGAAGCGGCAACTTCAGAAGATGGTACGAGAGAGCCGTTCAGCGGTACATCACACCCCACTACTGGCTGCTTAACTGCTGGTTGGGTTTTGGTGATACAGATTCAGCCATACCGCTCATTGTCTAATTTCTTCTCGAGTTATATATCCTAAATAACATTCAGTCGGTATCTCGTAGTCTGAAAGCGACTGCGTGCACTTCTAAACACGCTTGTTTCGCTTGATAGCGAGCACGACCAATGCAATATCTGTGACCACATTTCTCTCGCCGCCTGTGAACATGCAAAGTTAGAGAGAAAGTGAGAGAAAAACATGGCGGGAGGAAGGAGCGGGAGGAGAGGGTTGACAGAGGACCCGTGCGCAGGCTGCTGATGGACCAGAGCACAGTGAGTTGTGTCCGTACTGGTGCTGAAAACCCGTTCACATTTCAGTTGGTCTAATAGCACTGATGGACCTCATGTCGCACGTTAACTGTGCTGCTTTCTCCAGTGTTGCACACTTTTTCGTGGCGATATTCATGCCCCTGTCGCCCGCTGCTCACTCTGCTTGATGTCAGTCTGCACATTCCAGGTCACATTGCTGTGTGTTTGTGATCAGGACGTGCACTGCATACCATTACCTACTAGCTCAGCCTGCTGCCAACCCATTGTGGTGCAGGCCAGCTCGGCTTGCTTTTTCCTGTTACCTGAGTGCACTCAAGGCCCCTGTCTGAGTTGGCTTGGAGAAGCGGTACACCATTTCTGGCGGCATGCCAGCCCTCACACTTCTGGAAGCTGCTGCACTTTAGCATGACCTTGTTGTCAAGGCGACCGTCATAGAAAACAGTGCTACCTTACCAAAGCAGTGGTATGGAACGGGAAAGGTTCTGAACCAGTGACCTCGGAGGGAGCCTCATATCACCAAAACAATGTTTGGGTCACCACTGTCATTCCTCCATAATGTACTGTCGCTTCATCTCAGTTTCTCCTCTGGTTTCTTTCCTTCCTCTTCTTCTAGTATCCAAATCCTTCCCCCCTTTTTTGTGTTTTTGTAATCTTGCCTGCATAGTGGATTTTTGCTGGTGCCCTGCAGGGGAACAAAACATCCCCCCCAAAATATTAAGCCTTCCCATCCTTTTCATGCAGTTTGTTCTTTACAGCCTTCAGGACTCCAAATGCCTGCCTAGCAATTGTCTTATTCACCAAAAACTCTCCCACCAAGAGTGTTTGTTGGTACTCTGAAACGTTTTGCAAAAAGAGTGCAGTAACAGCAGTTAAATAACTGGACAACAGAGATTGCTATGGACACAATAATTTGTGGAAATTTAAGAAATGAAAGCATCCAACCTGCAGAATTATTGTTGCTGTTCTTCGCGATTTGTTTCTTTCACACCTCAATAATTGCTTGGAGATTCTTTCCTGTCAGACAAATCACACGTCAACAAATGTTTGATGTGACTTTACCATTTACTTTTCACATTTCATTCAGCATTCATAAAACATTTAGAAAATGTTTTCCTTTCCTTCAACATTATTATTGTTTGGCACATCCATCCATTAATGCACCGCAGCTGGGACATTTTCAAAAACACAGCTAAGACAGAGAAAGGCCTTTACAATATCATTCGCTCCTTTACCACTCACGGACCCTATACAGGGCCTAGATGGGAGGAATATTGATCAGCATGGAAACAGAGCCCATAGCACAAGCCTGACCAGGCCTTTTTCTCTCTCGCTCTCAGACTCAACACACACTGCGTACATAAACACAAAGATCATTCCTGTTGCACTGACTTGTCCAAATCACGCATGCTTAGTAGCCAAGCAACACTTTTCCTCGGATGGTCCAACAAGCTGTTACGTTGCGACGGAAGCGAGCGGTCCCTGTGTGGAGACAGCATGTGCGGGAGGGAGGTCTAACTTGCCAGCCCTAGGCCCCACTCTCTCTCCTTGCCTAGCCATAGGATTTACCTTCCATCTTCTCTTCCCGTGTGTGTCGGGCCCCTTCCTCCAGTCCACTCCCGCCGCCCTGCCTTCCCCGGAGGCCCGATGAGGGGCTGACAGTGCTGCGTCACTCCCGCTGCATCATCCGCGTGCGAAGAAGAGAAGTGGAGGCGGATGTGTTTCAGGGAGGTAAACAAGTGAGAGAGAGCGCAAGCTCTGCCCCAAACTTACGGACTGAGTCCCTGGCTGGTCCGTTCTTGCAGGCCCAGGCGCTGTGGTATTCAGGAAGTGGAGCCAGAGACAGATCTTTTATTGTTACGTAATAATCAACCCCCCCCCCCACGCCCAGGCCCAGTTGAAGAGGCGGTGTTTAGCAACTCAGGCTGCTAAAAGAGCTCAGTACCAGTCAGAGCCATGTGTGGAGGAGATCAATTCATTTCCGTCTCCCCTTGGTTCTGTTTCATTAGGAACTCGCATAGTTGGTTGATTAAATGATTGATACATTTTTGCACGTTTTTGAATCTACAGTACATGCATAAGAAAATTAACAAAAGGGAATAATAAATGTTCTTTGTCTTGTTTGCAAGGCTGCAATGTAAAGAGACATTTTATCAATAAACATTCTCTCATTTACATTGCCATCTGTTGCTTTGTAATATAAGAGTTATTTAGCCTATGTTTCTAATTATACTATTAAAATGTTTGCTGTAAAAACTTCAAATAAAAATACCTAACCTTATACTGAGAGCTTTCGTCCTTTTTTTTCCAATACATAAACTTTTAATGACATTCACATGCAAGCCAGTGTTACAGATCAGTTAGATCACGTTTCTCTGAATGAAAACACTTTATTTTGCTCATTTTACCATTGCTTTAAGTTATCTAACTCCTGACAAAGGATCTGTATATCGCTGCTAAATTGCTCCCTCTACTGGCTACAATTTTTCTTTTCCCTCCTCACACAACTCTTGAGTACAGTGGATTCTCAGCAGAGGGCGGCAGAACACTGAGTCTGTGCTATTAAACAGGAGCACATCACCAGCAGGGTTGTGGTATAGATATATACTGCGGAGATCCTGATGTCTTCGCTCTAACAATTGAAGCAGAACAATTGAAGTAGTTGCTCAGAACAGAACAGTGGTCTAACTAGATTCTGTTGACATTAATTCAGATTCCACAGGCTACAATCAATCTTCTTTTTCAGCCGCTGAACTCTGTAGCTCCTCTAGAGTGATAGTTGCACTCTGGCTTCGCTCATACGTCTCTTTTTTGTTTGAGCTATAACTTTTAAGGGACTGCCTTTACTCGTCAGTGCTTGGGTGGTTCCACTTCCTGATTATTAATACAACTGTGCTTACTAAAACATTATTTGTTTATTATTTTGTACTTTTTATTTATTTTGTGTTTTTGTAGGATTTTTCAGGTGTTTGAATACTTTTACGAGGCAGTGTATATCAAACTAATATTTGAAATGGTGTGTGTATTTCGTTGAATTAGTAAGGGACATATCCTTAAAATGCCAAATTAACCCCAAAGCATTACAGCACACTGTACCCTCTGAAATTAAATAAAAATCTTTTTTTCCTTTCAAAGACACTCGAGCGTGCTGTCTCAAACCAACTCTCCGCTCATCTATGTCAGAGCGATCCGCCCTAACCAGTTAGACTCCATTCAGGACAGGCCACACGACTGACACTGCTCTCTCCTATGTAACATAAGCTTTTCTCAATGCTCTCGCTAACTCGCTCTCCTCTGTTTGCATTCTCCTGTATCCATCTGCTGCCTTCGAGTATTTGGAGGCAGATCATAACCCCCCCCCCCCCCCCCCCCCCCCCCCCCCCCCCCCCCCCC
>JACXGI010003156.1:15638-30449 GCA_016801175.1 Esox masquinongy | reverse complement strand
CTTCACCCCTGCTGACACCCAAATGCATCTCTGAATGCCTGGCTGATGTGTCTGCTTGGATGTCGGCCCACCACCACAAGCTCAGTGTCAAATCAGGCTTTTCCAGCTCCCCATCTGCCCAGTCAAAATTCTTCTCTGTCCTTGCATCCCTATTGTGGACCCAGCATCCACTTCAGGGTTGAGCATCAGAACCTTTGCCCATTGTGTCCTATTGTGGACCCAACATCCACTTCAGGGTTGGGTACCAACCCAGCCTATTTCCAGTATTTGCAGTATGGACAATGCTGCTCGTGTGGGGGTGTAATTTTACAGTCTGTCTTCAAAGCACTGATACAGTTTGTTAGTCAAACTAAATTAAACAATTCACTATCAGCACACATTCATTTAGTAATAAAATGTCTTTATTGTAAATAATGTTAATTACCTACTGCATTACAAAAGCAGAAGCCATGACCAAATAATGGAATTATTTGTTCAAAGGGACAGAATTTGGCCAGAGAGACAGAGAATTTGGACAGAGAGAAAAAAAGCTCTGAAATCTACATAACATGTCAGTCAATCAATAGTACATTTTAAACAGACAAACACCGCACCATTCAAATAAATACATCGTATTACTGGCATAGAAAAAATAAATGTCTTCAGTAATCTTTATTATGAGAGTAACAACACTAGTTTAAGTGTCTAGCTACCTCCCTGTGCATACTACTGTTGTTCTTTGGTATTAAAGAAAGCAAAGAATATCTTCCTCCAGCCCATGGCGTTGGCTAGGGCCTCTATGTCAGGTGTGAGCTCCTCACAATGACCCCTTACAGTCTGTTCCCAAAACTCTGGAGAGCTGCAGAGCTGGTTTATCCCATTCCATATTAAAGTAAAAAACAGAGACAGACAGACAGGCAAAGAGACAGGAGAATAACTAACCAAGCTTAATAAATGTTCTTCATCACAGGAGCCTCTAATCATTTGATGAGTGCTAAATTACAGAAAATCCATAATGTCTCAAACAGTGACTAAGTCCATTGCCAAAATGTTTTCTTGCACTAAGCATAAACTAAACCCTGATTACTGTATATTTTCTTGACTGTGTCACAGCCCTGAGGTTATCTTTTTCCAATCACATTGTCAGTAAAACTTAATGAAAAAAGTGCACTACGGGCTATCTGAAATTTCCTCCCACCTATTTTCAAGTCACTCTTTGGTTTAGAAAAAAAACAAGAATAATTCTAGCCAATTTAAATGAATAGAGCAATGCATCTCCCTGCTCTGAAATGAACAGAGCAGTGCATCTCCCTGCTCTGAAATGAACAGAGCAGTGCATCTCCCTGCTCTGAAATGAACAGAGCAGTGCCCTGGTGCACACCTGAACATTGATTTTACAGCGACAGGTGGTAAAATGCCTGAGCCAGGGTGAGGTCACTGTTAGTGAGAGGTCACGAGATGAGATATGTTTTTGAGAACAAACCCTATTTCTCCAGAACATATCCCTAGTACTCCAGATGCAAATTAGACAGCACCTAGCATGCAGCCCATAACACAGGCCCTAGACAATCTCCCTCGGGAACTAGATGCATTTTTGTTTGCCATATTAAGTGCCTGTTCAATTTACAAAAGCTGCCCACTCTGTTCTTAATTTAGCTTGAGGGGACGACTGAACAACTTCACTCACTTGCAGCGTTGACATTACCCACAATTCAATGCAAACGTGTTGAATGCTTGTGGCTGCAATTGTCAAATTTAATCAACATAACATTTTTGTGTCAGACTCAAACCTCATTGGTTAGACTCCTTGTGAGGTGTGTTTTTGGACAGGCTTGGAAATGTCAGTGGAATAATCATGTGACTGTAGTGCACCTTTAAAAGCAAATGCAATGGAAAGGATCCTTTTGAGTAAGCTTTTGAAATGCAGTATTATTGTATTTGTATATGTAAACTGTCCCGTTTGGGTTTGCCAAGCCCAGGCTCACCTTGTGGAACATCTTTGAGGTTTGTGCCAGCTGTGCTACATCCTTCAATTCTAGGAAGGACAGGATTTGGAGCAATAGGTTGTTAGGCAGGCGCTCCAGGTAGTCATAGTTCCCTTGGCACAGTGCTTGGGTGTACTGTAGGATCTGCTGCCCAAACACTACACCTACCTGGTCTAGAGACAGGCAGTTCAGACAAACTCAGGGCACTTATCAACACATTAACAGAACCAAGTAAGGCTTTTCACAAAAACAAAGAAGTGATGTGTATGCTTAATATTTCATGGCAGAGATTTGCAATGGAAAACCTACGCTGCATGCGGACATCTTGCAAAAAGTCATCATGGGTCATCTTATTTTCTCCAGGAGCAGCACCTTTGAATTCAATCCTCAAGGAAATTTTCCAAAATCTCCATATCACCTGAAGATAAATGTCAAAACACATAGGCCTAGATATGTGTATAACTGATACCTCAGCTCTTTAATGAGCCTAATAGTATGTCCATGACATTTTTTTCTCAAGTTACCTGCAGAAAGGAATGTCATATCCATGAGGGCCATAATATATTCTGGGGCTCTCGGAAGTATCTCTCCCCTTTGACTTTATCACATTTATTGTGTTACATGAAATGAAAAAGGATTTAATGAGAAGTTTTTGCCACTGTTCAGCACAAAAATAGTCAATAATTTCATAGTGAAAAACAAAATCTGCAATTTGTTCTAAATGATTTAGAACCCAATTTCCCCAAAAAATTGTGAGGTTGCTTAAAATGTTTATAAAAACAGAACACAACGATGTTTATACCTACATTTAATTGAAAATAGTACAAAGACAACATGTCAAATGTTGAAACTGAGAAATGTTATTGTTTTTGGAAAAATACATGCCCATTCTGAATTTGACACCAGCAACACGTTTCAAAAAATTTGGGACAGAGGCATGTTAACCACTGAGTTGCATCACCTCTTCTTTTTACAATAGTCTGTAAGTGTTTGGGAACTGAGGAGACCAATTGCTGTTGTTTTGAAAGTGGAATGTTGTCCCATTCTTGGTTGATATAGGATTGCAGCTGCTCAACAGTTCGGGGTCTCCTTTGCTGTATTTGTCATTTCAAAATGCGCCAAATGTTTTCAATAGGGGACAGGTCTGGACTGCAGGCAGGACAGTTTAGCACCTGGACTCTTTTACTACAGAGCCATGCTGTTGTGATACGTGCAGAATGTGTTTTCGCATTGTACTGCTGAAATACGCAAGGCCTTCCCCGAAAAAGTTGTTGTCTGGATGGCACCATATGTTGCTCCAAAACCTGTATATAGTGTTCTGCATTAGTGGTGCCTTCACAGATGTGCAAGTCACCCATGCCATGTGCACTAATGCACCCCCATACCATCACAGATGCTGGCTTTTCCACTGTATGCTGATAACAAGCCGGATGGTCCCTCTCCTCTTTAGCTTGGAGGACGTGGCGTCCATGATTCCAAAAATAATCACAGCCATTCAGTATTGGTTTTCGCCCTTGTCCCGTGCGTACAGAGATTACTCTAGATTCTCTGAATTTTTTAATGATATTGTGTACCGTAGATGATGAGATCCCCAAACTGCAATTTTACATTGTGATAGCTTATTCTTGAATTGTGGCACAATTTGCCTGCGCAGTCTTTCACAGAGTGGTGAACCCCTCCCTATCCTCACTTCTGACAGACCCATCCACTCTTGAATGATCTTTTAATACCCAATCATGTTACGGATCTGTTGCCAACTGACCTAATTAGTTGTGAGATATTCCACCAGGTTTAGTTTTTTAACATAACACAACGTTTCCAGTCTTTTGGTGCCTCTGTCACAACTTTTTTGAAACGTGTTGCTGGCATCAAATTCTAAATGAGTATGTATTTTCCAAGAAACTATTTCTCAGTTTCAGCATTTGATATGTTGTCATGGTACTATTTTCTATTGAATATAGAGTTTAAATGATTTGCACAACATTACATTACATTTTACACAGCGTTCCAACTTTTTTTGGAAACGGGGTTGTACAAATGTAAACATTTGATTACATAAACACACGTGCTTTACTAAGTTGCAAGCGTGCTTTACTAAGTCGCTCGTGTGTTTTAAGTAAGTCGTACGCACGCTTTAAGTAGGTCTGCCATTGCAATGCTTTTGGTACTTTCAATGAGTAAAACAGTTCACAAGTGTAATATAATAGATAGATGACTACACATTCTTAACTTGAAATATGTAATACACAAGTAGGATATTCGTGCACCTTACCATTTTCTGAAGCTGAGCTCCAGCCAGGCGCTAACTGAGCACTGAAATGCCATTAGCTGGGCACAGGGCAATGGGATGCACTTTAAAATGAGTGTGAGTTATAAAATGCATGCGCGCTTTACAATTTATTTTCCTCCATGTTGCCTCTGGGGCTTCGTAGTGGTGCATCGAACTCCCTACAGAAATAACCTAATTAGTTGAATGGAGTCCATCTGTGTGCAATTAAGGTGTTTTGCATGATTTCATGTTAATGCTTCTGTCTCTGGGCGGTTCCACATTTGGTTAATACAATTCTTAACAAAAACTACATCATATAGATGAAAGAACATTCAGAGAAAATCCGGAAAAAGGTTCCTCAAATGCACCAATCAGGGGTAGGATGTAAGAAAATGTCCAAGGCATTGAACATCCCCTGGAGCGCAGTAAATTGTATTAACAAACGGCGAGAATATGACACAACTGTGAATCTCTCTAGAACAGGCCGTCCTTAAAAACTGAGTAAGTGGACGGAAAGGGTACTAGTCAGGGAGGTTCTAAAGGAGTTACAGTCTTTTACGGCTGAGCTGGGAGACACCGTGCATACTGCAACAATAGCCCGGGTGCCTCACAAAAGTGGAGAGTGGCAACAACAAAACTACTCACATCTACGCAAGAATTTGCAAGGAAGCATGTAGGAGACTTTGAGAACAAGTGGAAGAAGATTCTATGCTCTGTTCAGAACAAAATAGAGCCGCCATCTTAAAAACACACATCATCCTGAGAACACCATCCCTTCCATTAAGCATGGTGGTGGCGGCGTCATACTATTTGGATGCTTCTCTGTGTCAAAGCCTGGAAAGCTTGTGAAGACAGAGGGCTAAATGGATGCAGCAAAGTACTGAGAGATCCTGGAAGAAAACCTGCTGAAGTCTGCAAGAGACCTAGGATGGGAGATCTTTCAGCAGAACAATGACCTAGCAACAAACATACAGCCAAATCCACAATGGAGTGTCTTAAAAACAAAAAGGTTTTGATTCTGGAGTGGCCCAATTGAAGCCTGAACCTCAATCTAACTGAAAATATGTGTAAATATATGGAAATTAGCAAATTGCTGTCTCCAAATGTGCAAAGCTGGAGCTGGAGGGGACTGAATATAAACAGACTCATGGCTGTAAGTGCTGCCAAAGATGTCATGTTGTAACACTATTTAATGTGGAAAGATCCAATGGGGGTGGGGGGGGGGTACTTTTGAGAGCCACTGTAGCTATCACTACTTAAATGTATGATTACTGTCAATAAAGACCAACACCTAATCGGCTGCTGTCCAACGTTGTGTTGATGCTTACTAACAATGCGAACTTGTGAAGTACAGCTGGCTAGGACTGAAGAAGCAGGACCTGACTTTTTAACAGACATAGTCTAGCATTGTCTAATGTAGTTTACTTTATCTCTGTTAATTAATTGCAATACCTTCAGATACATTTCAGAAATATTAAAAATTTTTAGAATTTACCTCTGTTGTCGTTACAATAAGCTGAAAAAAATCTTTGGTTGGAGCGGGACCCTGGCCACTTATTTCAAACACTTGATCCCCAAGTAGAGACGCCATTTTTGACGCTAACGCGTTACCATGACAACGCAAAGAGAACAAGGGATAAATATTTTATGCTGTAATGGAAGTGCAGTATGTTTGCATTAATTTATTAGTTATAGTTTAAGAATATGAATTAAATAACTATTATAACAGTAAGGGAAATGTCCACTAGTACGATTTCGCGATTTTTTGTTGGATTAGAGGTCACGACCCAGCGCAAGCGGATTAATATTTCGTATCGATTTCGCGTAAAATCCATCTAAGAGAGATCATTTTATAATTTCTGAACGCGATTGTAAAGTTTAATAAACATGTTAACTATATTGCCTTTTCACCTATGTATATGTTATGAATACGATTAATTTTATTTATTACTTTCTCCAAATAGAAAGTAGTTCCTAGCGGAAGAATGGGGGCACTTTAGAGCGGAGGTATAATATTGCAGTTGCAGGTCCCTCAGCTGATGTGAAGGTAAAAGCTGAGAGAGTGGAGCTGGTGTACTGTCTGTTAGAACTACAACACTGGAGCAAATAGGTAATAAATATATGTAACGTTCAGTGGCATCATTCAATAGTTTGGGGAGACTGTTTGATTATTTGAGAGACCGAGATTATTCTGAGCAACTCATAATCCGTTTCGCGAAAAAAAAATATGGTTTCCAATTGTCATCTCTCCTGTTCCTGCTTTCCTGTTTTTGTGTCTGTGTGATGCAAGCAGCGAAGTAGGTTCAGAGGCCATTTCGTTTTGCGATTGCTTTGGCATAAACATAGCTACCAAATCAAAATTAGCTTGGTAACCTTACAATAACTATCGCTAATGGAAAATAACATACGGCCAAACTAACCTTTAGGTGGCTCTCTAATGTACTGTAATGTTAACCTAGCTAACTCGTTATCTATTCTAGCTAACTTAACATTCGCTAGCAATTATCGTTGTAGCACAGTGCTTACCGTACAGTTAGCCAAATATTATCTAACTAGTTAGCCCACCCGATATAGTTACAGTTGAGAATGTGTTTCTCTCTTGAGTGAAGACTGGCTAATAAAGTTAGCGTTTGTCAGTTAATGTTAGCTAATATGTAAAAATATTAGAAAGTTGCCCACGGATGTTACTAGTTAACGTTATATGGATAGCTAAATTGTGTAGCTAGCGTGTTAGCTAGCTACCTTCAGTTTCTTGTAGTTTATAGTGTAATTAATATGGCATTCCTACTTGAAGCTCATAATCAATTGGAGTTTTATTGCCAGTAAAATGTTAGCCAACTAGCTAATGTTAGCTCACGAACCAGATAACTTACATTAATTACCTATCTAATGTTAGATAATTAACTTGCAGTAAGTTAAATGGCCATCTTCTTAGCTAACAATGCTAGCAGGCTAGTACCTGTTAGCTTCCTATTTGGCTAATCATACCAAGTCAACGTTTGTTTTTTGTTTTTTTCCTCTAGCTAACTTTGCCTTCTTTGGCTTTAAACACATTGCGTGTATTATTAACGTTGGCGTTAACGTCGTTACACGTCGACAGTTGGAACTGAGGCGAAACAACTAACATTAGCTAGCTGATTAGCTATCACATTGGCTACGTTACATTTTCTGTAGGTAACATTGAATACCAGATATTATCTTAGTGTGAACCATGTCGTTGGATGGAGTTTGTCTGACATTCCCTTTGAACGACACTATTAAATTAGCTAGCATAGCTAGCAAGGCTAGCCTGTCCTAGCAAGCAAGGTAACGTTAGTTACTAGCTAGTAGTACAGCTGAATCCTCTCGTGCGAAGACATTAGTCCGAACAATTCTGTCGTTTTCGATGGAACGCTCAGGTATTTGTTGTTTATATGACACTTGTCAGCAATTCACTTTGATTATTAAAATTGTTTCCACGCAAAAGGTTATGTTTACACACATTTTTGATGTTGCGTTTAGCTTGATACCTGAACATTATGGACAACAGTTCACAAACTACGCATTTTCATGTCACATAGCTATCTTGACATTAGCTAGCTGCTTAACGAACATGTTATGTGCGGACTTGTCTGTATTTTTCATTAATACTCGGACATCTTAAGGCGTGTTATCGCTGTTTAATCCGAACGGTACCATCTACGTTTTATGTTTGCTAGATACTGTCACTGTCAAATTGAAATTACGTGCCGGACTGTATGCTAACCAGCTAGCAGGTCAGAATTGAGGCCTCTTTGTAAGACGAGCTTGAAAATAATTAGTGGAGCTTGTAATAAAATCTGGTTATAATCAGAGCTATTCCGTTAACCGTTGTTGTGAGCTGTCGTTTACAGTAATAAAGTATATCACAATTTAACACCCATTGTCACTTGGGACAAATAAACAAAGACGAGTAAGGATGTACTGTCAGAGAAGGCCTAAAATGGCCTTGCGAGTTGGCCAATTGTGTCGTATTTTGTGATAATTTCTAGTTTATTAACATGAGTAATGCCATGTGTAGGTGAATAAGTATCTAATTTCAGATGTTTTGACGCATGCCTCATAGGTAATGAACTTACGAAATTATTGTGTACAAATACCGTCTATGCGTCTCAACGTTAGATGATAAGAAATCTTTCTGTGAAAATAGTGATCATATATGCTTGATCATAACCTACATAGCCTCTTCAGGTGAATTACTGTAGATGCTTAGATACTCTGGCTATTGTACTGTACATAGCTAGCCTATGCTTTAACTTTTTTTGAACGCTGTCCCTTCACTAGTTATTTATCATGCTACATTTCATTTTATATTCTTCGTGTTTTGTATAGGGACTTTAGTTATTCGTATATGGATTTTTTTTTTTGCCATACAGGTAGCAGCCGAAATGTCAGGTTCTATACCAAGCCTGTTTATTATTCTTCAATCTTACGATGACTCCATCAAATTATGAATTGTCAAGACACAATTTATTTCACATGTTTTGAGTCCCCAGAGTATTAGTTAAAATATCACTCAAATGTTGAAAATGATTATATTTCAAATATTACAATACATTATGTGTAACACCTGTTAATAACAAAATTCCTGCAATGTTATGTTCAATTTGAATCAAATTGTTGTCCCAGATCATGGCACAAGTCTGATCTTATTAAAATAGAATTACCTCTGTGTGGGTGGGCTGTAGACTGACCTGGCAGCCTATCATGTATTCATGTTTTCTTAACACCCACAGCGAGTATCTAACTAAGGGCCACCAACTTGACTACTTTGAATGTAGTTTTTCATAGAGATCTGACATTTCCAAAATTACAATGTTTGGTCAAGGGACTTACAGTAATCCAATAAAAAAGTTAGTCACATGCAGTTTCTCCCTTGGTCCAAGGGGTGGGGCTCTCTGCATTATTTGTTGTTGACATGTTTATGCCTTGTATGCCTGGGTAGCATTGGCTGTACTGCATATTTTTTGTAAATTTAGAAATAACATGCACTGACTCAATGCATCCTTCCCATTTAAGTTCCAAAATGTTACTGCACTGATGTTTCTGTTTGAATGTATTATGTGCCCTATGGTTAGAACAAGCCGATGCATTTTGTTTTGAAGCGTTTACAATCTAGGCATCAAATCTTAACTGCCCATTCTAAATCAAACTTTGTTTCTGAAATGCTGTGCATCTGAAGTTTCAACGAGGGAGACTGGAATTATGGGTGCAATGTAGGCAATGCTCCCTTCCCCCTGCTTCATCTGGAATCACCAATACCCACTACTTAATCATTTTAGCGAGTGAAGTGTTTCAGCTAGTAATGATTCAGTATGTCAATAAAAAAAAAATACTGTAACAGACACTGAATACATTTTTCATTTTGGCCCCTCCCTAAAGTTTGTGTTTTTACAGAATTTATTGAAGCCCGTGTTCTGTAAATCTTCGTTGCCTGTTTTAGAGTCAAATTATTAGTGGCCCCACGCTGACCTTTATTTAGACATACAGTATTGAATGATAGCAACCAAAAACATGTTACAAATAAAATGTCCATAATATCTTTCCCGCCATTTGAATTTGCGGTATTATCTTCCAGTGATGTGATTGGCTGTGCCCCCCCTCCGCTGTTTAACTTTTTGGGTTAGTTGATGTACTACATTTCGTTGTCCTAGTACTTGTACTTTGTGCCATGACAAAGTTGAATATAATCTAAATAAGGTAGAGTATCTTATTAACCGTCTAAATTGCTGTGTCTTGTATTTTAATTGTAAAGAATGTAAAATTAGTGGACAAAGCTGAAAGTCAAGCAATTAGTTTTTTTTTTTTGAATGACACGTTCTTGGGATTCACCCATCATCTACATAAGGCAAAAACCCCAGACTTTCCTCACTATGCTGTCTTTGTTATTAGTGGTACCTTGAAGAGCTATAATGGGGTCCCCCATATCTGTTGCTTTCAGCCTCACTGGCTTTGTCAGCTAGCATTTTCTTCCCGCATAACCTTTACAAAAAAAAACCCTTTCTAAAGAGTATCTGCTGTCCTAGCTTCAAGAGGAAGCTGGATCCAATGTTGGGGTGCCAGGATGGAAGTTAACATTGAGTGGTTTAGTTGCTAAGGTTGTAGTCATGAACAACTATTCTAATGGCAGATGTTTGCTTAATTTTGTATTGTATAACACCTGCATTTCACAACCTCGTACCCTAACATTCTCAAGAGCTACATTGTGGCTGTTAGCAGTGGGTGCCCGGTGCTGAAGATGTTCTGTAGGCTTTTTCAAGTGAATGATTGGTTATGACAAGCATATCCGCCTTGTCTTGATAATGGGTGACCCCCTTTGAACTGGAGACAATATAGACTAAGGGCACTCGGGTATCTTTTCCCAGGATGGCTGTACTAATATAGTTTCCATGTTCTTATGATAATGCTCACTGCCTGTATTTTGGCTTTTGTTTGAAATCTATCCACGCTTTCATTTTACGTTTGTTATAGGCCGTCTTTTGGGGGCTGGTTTCATTCTCTTTGATTGGATCAAGCCTGTCTCTGTTGTTGGAGTGATCAGATTCAGAGCTGTCTTTAGCCCAGTGTGATGCCTCTATCTCATTGATCTCTCAGGCCACCCTGTGCTACCTTCATGCAAATGGCAATGCGTAATGTGATTGATCTGTTTTCTTTAAGGTGGGGCCTTGTATCATGATGTAGCTATAGTCAGGTGATGAGTGACTGGTGGGGGGGCTGACACTTGCTTTTATTTGGCTTGAGTGGCTTCAGTCAAACTGCAGCGCCGATGACATCAACCACACTGCAGTCCACTGGATTGTTTAGAAACGTGTTTCCCAGGGAACCTATCCAGATCTCTATGATCTGATATCTATCTTTGTGTTTTATCTCATCCTGTGTAGTGAATGGTAGTGTCTAGAAAGGGTATGTCCCTTCAGGAGAGAGGTGCCAATGTCCAACCGGCCTAATTCCAATCCAGGGGGGTCACTGCGCCGTTCACAGAGGAACACTGCTGCGGCCCAGCCACAAGACCAGACAGTAGCGGGAAGGTAAGTCCCTCAGCAAACCAATGGATGTTCTCGCATGCATGTTAGTTTTTTTTTGGGTGGGGGGGGGTCTTGCAGGCAGACTCTTGGTATGTTTGAACACATGACGGCATGCGCCAAGCTGTTGTCTGCTGTTCTGACTGTTCCACTTTAGGAATGTTTTTGTTTATTGATTGAACTTTTTTTTAGAGCTGGAGCTGATGTTAATTCTAATATTTGAAGTGGTTTAAGCCTTTTCTGTGTGTGAAGTTTAAGGGACTTTTTTGTTTTTAAGTTTTGTTTTGGGTGTTTTGTATTAATGTACCTGGACAGGTAAATATCGGGTGTTTTGTATTAATGTACCTGGACAGGTAAATATCGGGTGTTTTGTATTAATGTACCTGGACAGGTAAATATTGGGTGTTTTGTGTTAATGTACCTGGACAGGTAAATATCGGGTGTGTTCGTATGGTGTTCACCAGAGGCGTTTCTTGGAGCAGTACAGGATGGGTGTATGATAGGGGATTACTCAATGACATCTTTTATTCATGATGTGGAGTGATAACGCGAAATCCACACTGCCACTTGCTCTTTAATTCCCAACCTTACAGGTTGCAGTCAGAACAGGTAAAACATAAAGCAAATTCCCCTCCTGAAAGTAGAAGACCTAAATCTAAGGCTTCCAAAACCACGCCCAGCTCAGCCTCTGGTCATTCCAGAGGGCACAGCTCAAGAAGGTACCCCTCCTCTCTCCTTAGCACTCACTGTGTGTTTGTGGGGCGTGCTATTGACTCTAGACTGTCACATGTAGATGCCAATTGATTAACTGTGTTTTTGGCTGTTTAATGTAGGGCTGTATTAACTGAATGGCAGCTTTGTACTTGATCGCTTTGTCCAGCTTGGAAATTTTGCTAAAATGTTCTCTCCACTTCTCCAACACTCTGGCAGAAGCAGTCTGTCACTATCTGTGGCTTCGTTTGTGCTGCAAGGCGACCCAGAGGCCGCAGGGATATCAGAGCGAGAGCGAACTGGCCACCAATCCAAGAGCGAAGGCACCACACGAGGGTTAAAGAGAAGTTCTGCACCTGATCTCAACAACACCCCCACCAAGAAATCAAAATCCCACCCCCCTCCCAGAGACCATACCACTGAGGCCAAGAAGGGCCCCGCCAAGTCCTCCAGGAAGAGACCCCTGGCTCCAGAGCCACCAGCACCCACTGGCCGCGGCCAGAGCAAGAAGAGCGGGGCCTCCCCGACCCAGAAACGAAAGAAGGCCGACTCCCTCCCAGGTCTGAGCAGCACCACTGGGTCCCTCTCCAACCGTACCGACGGCAGATCTGCAAAACCCACCAAGCTGGCGTCTAAATCGGCCGCCTCAGCCAAAGCTGGGTGTAGCACCGTGACGGACTCCTCCTCTTCTGCCTCAACCTCTTCCTCCTCCTCTTCCTCCACCGGCACCAACAGTGCCACTGCAGTGCAGGACGCCAGGCTCAAGCAGGGCAAAGACCAGAACAAGGCCCGGCGCTCCCGCTCCGCCTCTAGTCCCTCTCCGCGTCGAAGCACCCGCGACAAGGAGCAGGCCAAAGCCGCCGGCTCGTCTAAGTTTGAGTGGGCAGCCCGCTTCAGCCCCAAAGTCAACCTGCCAAAGCCCAAACTGTCCCTGCCTGGCTCCTCCAAGACAGAGACCACCTCCAAACCTGGGCCCTCGGGACTGCAGGCCAAACTAGCAAGTGAGTCTGCCCTCTTGCCCTCTTGAGTACATAGTGTGCCGTTTCACATCGGGTGTGTGGTCCGATGTCCTCACCATCGAGGACCGGATGTCCACACTTGGTGCAGTAACTCATGGTCAATCATGGCTTGTGAGGACAGTTTGTGGTTAGGGTTCTAATGTGCTTGTAGTTAAGCATAGGTGGGTGTTTGTGCCTTGTAGGGTGTGTGAGTAGGAGCCTTTGGGGGGGTGGGGGGTGGGGTGCCAGTCTGTGTGGTACTCTGGTAGAGGTTACTTGTTGGCAATTGAATATCACAGGGCCCACAGGCTGTGTAGCGGATTCAGTTACAGATGCTAACTCAGTGCTGGGACCTGCTGCTACCAGGTGGTCTGCTTCTCTTGTCAGGCACACACCGCTCTCTACACAGGGATTAACGCTGCATGCTATCACTGTTGATTAACATGCAGGGACACACAGAAGCATGCAGATAAACATCCACAGACACACATGTAACTCATAGACTGTCACAATTCGTCGCTTAGTTTCCTTCCCCTTTTTTCTTCAACGAGTGTTAACTGACATGTATTTGGGTAAATGTAGATGGTGTAGTGGTATAGTTTCCATACTGTTGCTTACAACTCTCAGATCAGCAAAAGTAGGGAACCAACGGAAACCCATACTTGGACCTCTTTCCCCCTTTGACTGGACACACATGCGCTCAGTGGCTGGGTTTTTTTAATGCCTGGTTAGCCCTGCTCTATTGGATTGGGCTGCAGGCTTCACCAGGAACTGGTGGAAAGGCTCAGGTTTCAGCCTGTTTCAGTAACTGGACTGCTTCATATTGGAAGATATAAATACCGTCTGGTGACCAGAACACATGGGTCATTGTAAAGTAAGGACAAATACATTGTTGTAAAGTACATAGAGTAAAGTAAGGACAAATACATCATTGTAAAGTAGATAGAGTACATTCATGTCTTCATTTTTAAGCTCACTAATATTACATATTTGCCTAATTCACCAGAAGTGGGAACACAGAAAACAGTGACTGGTAAAAACATGGATTACACAAAATAAAACCGTAAAAAACATATTAATGTAACAGCACACTTTTTCCTTAATGTTGCTTTTAAGTCTAGTGCTTTTGCAGTTATACATGCTTAGTATTTCAGAGCTGTATAAAATACCTTGATTATGTGTGTGTTGCCTGAGGTATATAATTTGGGTTGGGAAAACATCCATACATAAAGCTTTAATGTTGACAACTGGTTGATTTCAAAGCTGCGTGTTATGTGCCAAGTGTTTGCCACTATTTTAAGGATGCATTATTTTATCTAGTAATTTACATAACGCTTCAGTTTATATCGGCATGTACCAACAGCGAAGCAAAGAGTGGATTGTGGGTAGGAATCGAGGGATCCATGTACACAGCAACTTGTCCCGCCTCTTATCAATGTCCGATGTCCACAAATGTTTTTCCACAAATTCAACGTCACTTGCGTCTGCTGCCATTGGCTAGCCTGAATCTGAAACTTAAGTTATTTTGTTTTCTAGCAGTTGTAGTTTAAACTGCAACTCACATTGCAACCTCCTAAGCATGTTAACAAAAATGTAAATATCCCCGAAACTAAATTCAGAAGATTTTTGGGTAGAAAATATTTTGCGCTGGGAATTAACACTCCACTCCATTAGGTTAGAGTACCGTGCCCATGTTGTCATTGTGGTGCGCACAAGTACAGCTATTAAACTAAATGTCAATATACTGTACAATGGTACTTGACTATTTTTATGTCCCAAAAAAAGCAGGTGAAAAACATGCCCTAGAGCCCTTTGTGACCCCCCCCCCC
>JACXGI010003156.1:0-15538 GCA_016801175.1 Esox masquinongy | reverse complement strand
GTTCACCCCAGGGATGATCCTGTGTTAGGGCCTCTGTCTCGGGACGTGGAGCGTGAACGTCTGTTTGGAAAGAAAATGCAGATGCATTCATACTAACCCAGAGCTGGTAGATTAATGATCAGTAGGTCTGCTGCCACAAAGAAATGTATTGGTTTGTTTGCCGTCATTCACGTCGCATGCCTTTTCAAATATAAAAGGTTGCATATAATTCATGGCGTGGTCAATTTTAGGCTCTGCTTTAATGGGGATAAAAGACAACCGACTGGCTTTTTGTAGAGCAAGACACAAACTGGTTGTCCGAGATAAAGTGGTTTTATATTGAGGATATGAGAAGTATGTTAGCATTGTTCTTAATTGAGAAGAATTTGAGTTGATCCCTTGGTGGAATGCTGTGAATGTAAATGGCAAGGAGGAACAGTGCTACCTTAGTTTTGAGTAACAGGGGCCACGGTTTGGCTTGAGCGGTAAGCAAGGAAGCAGCCTCATAGATGACAAACTGTGACATTCATGGTTTTATTTGCTAACGACAATTGTTTTGAATGACGGGACCAGGTAGAACGTGCAGATTGCACAGTGCGACCATTTCTTCCGTTTTACTTGTGCGTAAAAATCAAAGGTTTGCAAAATGCAACAATCATCGCAGTCTAGAACCCTGCTTGGCTATTGGGCATGCTGCCACAGGGCCGAGGTCCAAACATGAGCTCCCTCTGAGAGGGCCTGGCCCGATGGGCCCACCCTGCTTGCCGGCTGGTCTGCAGGCATCAGGTTCTCACTGCAGAGGGGAGTGGAGTGAGTGATTCACCCGCTTTTATTAAAGGGGGAGTGGCACAGATTATCCCCAGTCACTTCTAGTGGCGCTCACTGTCATACGCACACAAACTCAATACCTATTCTCAGTCTGTCGACTCTGCTATAATGGTGAGTTAGCAGGAATGCATGGTGTGGAAAAAATGCAACAGGCTTTCTGCAGTAGCAACAGTATGATGCCGTTTTGGTTGTTCTGTGTGTTTTGGGGGGCTACATTGTGGATGACTTGTCTGCTGACAGTGCCTGTATTGTATGTGTGCCGGGAAAAGGTCAGTCAGATGTGTTGTTGCACTCTGCCATATGTGAACCCAGACTGCTGGCTAAAACATTCCCGGTTTGTATTACGGCGTTGGGACCCCCAGGTTTAGCGCTGAAGGTTGTTCTGTTCTAGGTCTGTACTAGTGAGAGGTGGGCTATTTATACTCTCCCAGTGTCTCTGGCACTGGGCTTTGGACAGAGAACTGCACCAGAGCTGTTGGTCTGTATTAGTTTTGACACAATACCAGCATTTTGACTTCAATACTAGGTTTAATATTTTCATACTTCAATTGAAAACATTACCATGAAAAGACTCAATTTTATTTTGCTCTCAACCTTTTGCTTCCACTTGTTTTTCCCAACGATGCATAAAGAGCGACTGCAGTGAGAACCAACTCTTCATTCTTGTGGAAAATGTGAAGTCCCATGTGATTGCAACACCGTTTCATACAGGGTTGGGTTTGATTTAGAAGTGTCAACAAGTCATGTCCTTCCTTGCCCATATATGGGATTGTAACACCTTAGTATAGACCAGGCTCCACATGAAATCAACCTGTAAGAACCTAGCTTCAATAATGGAATTTACGTTTTGCTTTTAAAATAGTCTGCCAGTGGTAGACAGGCAAATGATTATAAACTGTTGAGTCATGGAATATTTGGACTAGACAATTCTGAACAACTTTGAGGTATTGTCTGAATTTATAATGCTATCATTTATATTACGCCATCAAACCTTTCGTACTCTGTTTTTGAATAGTCTTGTGCTTCTACCAAGTTGTAATGGGCTACCTTACATAGTTTACGTTAACTGAATGCAGTCCCTTTCATAACGTTAGATGTCCAGAATACCATTCTTTGCTGGCTGGTGCCCAGTGGTGATGCCCCAGTTATGTAGCCAAATGTAATGCTAGCCAGACTGGCCACTATTCCTCCCCATCCCCCCATCTTCTCCTCTGTTTTGTTGGCATTGGTCGCTACTTATTCATTTTACAGCCAAAGGCTTTATGTAACTAAAGTCAATTTCTGTCAGTTGTGAAGCTTGGTTTGGATGGAAACAGCTGATTGTGGGCAAGATTTCAAGGTTTTAACAGGTGGGTGTGTCCTCCTTGCCACATTACTATACACCTCCAAGACAAATCTTGTTTGGTTTCATGTCCTGGCCACTGAATTTAAGGAGCAACTTCTACAACACTGCCAAGTCGCTGGGTGCAGTTGCTCTTTGAATCACAAATGGGGGCAACTTTTGGTCAAAAATATTTTTGTTCAGCAATGAAGATCGCGAAATGTGACTATTTGATTAACACAATCCTGCTTCTACCTAGTAGTCGTGTAGTTTCCTCCCTGCCGTTTACTACTGGCAGTTACTTCATATGCCCTTGCCACTTTTATCATACAAATGCTTCGTACATGCATTTTGATGGATGATCCCAGGAATTTAACTGCCGATCTTGATGTTGAAGTACAACATGTAAACATGCTGACCCCCTGCCTCACATAAAGGCTGTAGCTGCTTCAGAAAGTATCTTATTGTTGTATATTTCCGCATTTGATAGGTCTATGCATCCATAACTAAAACTGTTGGCTACCAAAGAAGTCTTTTGCTGGCCCTGATTGATTGCGGTGGGAATAGATTAGTAGCCTATGCTACACTTTTTGTGGCTTGTTAGCTCTGATTTGTTTTTATAATGTTTAATGAGCTAAAGAACTTGAAGTTGGAGAGGGGCCAAAAAGGATTGTTTCATGACATGGGGCAACAGTCGTACAGGGCCGTTTGGTTGAAGAAGAAAATCAGAAGCCTGAACGGTTGACGGCTGACCAGTGCATCGCTGGTTTTAGGGCTAAACCTGTACACCTGATTAAATTAAACTAAACATAGAACCTTAGACCAACTTAATCTGCGGTGCCAAATTTTGACTTCTCTAGTGGTCTTCTATCGCTGGTTATCCCTGTCTCCTGCCTTGACTCACTGGCCGTTCTGTTTCTTCTGCAGGTTTGAGGAAGTCCACTAAGAAACGCAGCGAGTCTCCTCCAGCAGAGCTCCCCAGCTTTCGGCGGAGCACACGCCAGAAGACCACGGGCTCCTGCGCCAGCACCAGGTACCACTGCAGTACACTGCCCTTGTAGGCAGCGCTCCACTGTTTAGCCTCAAGCCCCAGGTCAATAGTATTGGTGGTACAGTCACTTCAAATTGCAGGCACCCTTGGTTGCTTCTTGGGTCTCCAAATCTGTAACATGACACCGGCTTCATGCCAATAACTTATTGGAAGGTTTGCAAGGGGAGGGAGAAAAAAAACCAATCCCCAGCGCACAGATTGTTAATGAAATGCATTCAATGTTTTGCAATGTCCAGCTCAGTCCCTGGACTTGAATCCCATTGAAAACATGTGGTTTGAATTGAAGAGGACAGTCTGTATGCGCCGATTGAAGTCTCTCAAGGTTCTGGAAAGAGTTTGTATGTTAAATGTAAAATCCCTTTTAATGTGTTCTGGTCTCATAAATTAGAGTAGGGGTCAGTGCCGTTATCCTCTGGAGTGGGTGGTCAGCCATACTGCAGAAAAAAATGTTCCACTTTTAAGGGCATGGTAGGATTTTACATGTTAGATATACAGGGGGTGGACAAAATATCAAACATCACATGGAAAAGGACTGTTACTGGGAAGCAGCTATATCAAAATGCAGCTGCAGAAATCTCATTAGGTTGATTGCCCATTAGCAGTATATATGTGTCAGCCATAAGAGGTCTGACAATCAGCACAACATTTTCGAAGCAACATGAGGCAAATAAACCAACAGATTTCAAAAGAGACCAAATAGGCAATGCCCAAAGTGCAGGTACAAAAACTAAATTATTCAGTGTTTCAAGGGGGACAGTCTAAAAAAAAAATCATGACCGCATTTGCCAAACATAGGCATATTCAGATCTGAGGCCAATAGATGAGAGCAGCTATACGTCACTTCCCTCTCGTCCGAAAGACCACGCCCTCTTTTGGGGGAATGCGAGCGCTGTAAACGTATGCAAGGCAACGGCGCAAATTTGTCAATAGTGCTGGTATCACGCCTAAAAGCTGCCGCGTTGTTTTGCACGTCGAATAAGAAAAAAAAAAAAACTAGTATACGCTTTTCTTTACTTCCCAAAAAAGCAGAGGACAGCAAAAGGAGAGATCTGTGGCTTCAGGCCATCCGCAGAGGGTGCAAATGGTCAACTTTATGGGACCTGTCCAGTCAACATGTTAATGTCTGTGGCAAACACTTCATCACAGGGTAGTTAATGATGCTAAAATCAACAGTTATAATGTTAAAAGTCGAAGAAGTGAATGTTGTTGCTGCATTGAAAAGGTAGTACATGGAACATACTGAAAATTCACTTCCCTGAAGTGATTTTGTCATGATTATCATCATAATAATTCAAATTCAAAGTGTCTAAATGCTGCATAAATGCCATGATAAGAAAATTATAGGGAATTGAATCTTCAAAAATTAAATTAAGCAACAGATGTAATTGTTCATTGCGAACAATTGTAGCAATACACATCATTCATTTGTAGCCTAACTTATAGTTGCAGGGTGCTAGTTAGCTTGCTAAACAAGTTAGCGATTTAATTAGTTTACAAATTGCACAGACTACCAAAACAGCAAAATAAAGTGACAGATATCATAAATACATTACCTGGAGATTCAATAAGGAAGTTGTATATAGCCTATCAGGACATGACATCTCCGGCTGGGTTGGGTCATTCGTCCACTTTGATGGAGGCAGGCTGAATGGACACTCAACCCCTATTTCTTGTGTTTACGTCATGAAATAATTGTTTGCCTGACTGGCCATAGTATTTGTGCTCCTAATTGCTAAAATGCAATATAGTTTTCTTATTTTGTTAGATTTATTGGCAAAAACGTCCGATTTTGTATTCACCGCCAGTCAAATTAAATGGGCTGTTTTCCCCCAAAAAGGGGCAGGAGTATGACGCGAAAGCAAAGTACCCGGATGGCTTGCTCTCATCTATGCACAAAGACTCATAACTTTGTATATGAGCACAAAACCTGGTACACTGAGCAAGGCAATATTGCCTGAGTTATCTTTCACCCCATTTCCTACATCCAGCAGCAATGTCATTGAATGGGTTGATCGTTTGGTACGTTGAGTTTTGATTGCTTAACAAGTCCACTTTCTTTGCAGATTTCTCAGGTCTGCTGTCAATAATAGGTTCATTAGAGTGCGCTTCCAAGTTGGATCACTAAAATATTGATTATGATTGGTTTACATTGGTGATTGGTTTACAACTGTTCTGTATGGGGACATGGAGTACCTGTCAAGTTTGGACACCTACTCATTCAATGGTATTTCTTTTAGTTTTAGGATTTTACACATTGTGGAATAATAGTGAAGACATCAAAACGATCCAACAAAAGTCTGTTGAAGGTCATTCAATCCAGAAAAAATAATTTCCAGAGTTCATGTAACTGACATCTCAACATCAACCGTTCAGTGAAGGCTGTGTAAATCAGTTTTTAATGGTTGATTTGCTGCAAAGAAACCACTACTGAAGGACACAATACAAAGAGGCTCGCTTGGGACACGAAACATGATAAATTGACATTAGACTAGTGGAATTTTTTCTTTTTTTGTCTGATGAATCCAAATGTAAGATTTTTGGTTCCAACCACTGTATCTTTGAGATGCAGTGTGGGTGAAAGGAAGATCTCTGCATGTGTGTTTCCCACTGTGACGCATGGATTTGGAGGTGAGGGGTGCATTGCTCACCAGCATGGCTTCCACTGCAATCTGCAGCGATACAGCATCCCATCAGATTAGTGCTTAGCGGGACAGTTTATTTTTCAACTGGACAAAAGCCCTTACATGAGTTGGACCGCAAAGTGAAGGCGAAGCAGCCAACAAGTGCTTAGCATATGTCGGGAACTCCTTCAAGACTGTTGGAAAATCATTCCATGTGACTACCTCATGAAGCTGGTCGAGGGAATGCCAAGTGTGCACAGCTCGTAAAGTCGAAGGGTGGTTGCTTTGAGGAATCTATAATATAAATGTATTTTAATCTGTTTAACACCTTTTTTTTTTTTTTGGTTTCTGTATGATTGTTATTTCATAGTTTTGATGTCTTCACCATTATTTTACACTGTGTGAGAAGTTAAAAATGATCAAATACCCTTGAATGAGTAGATGTGTCAATTTGACAGATAATGTATGTTTTGTTGGCATATAGGCTGTTTACTCTTATGGCTCTTGGATTATATGATTGCTATGATTTACTTCTGGACTAAACAAAATTGTAGTCTTAAAATAACTAGAGCCTGTGTGAAGGTTGTAATCAAAACTCAAATCTTAATTGGTGAAATGAATACTATGGAAATCTGCAGATATGAAACCGATGTTATAAAGTCATACATTATAAGGCCCGTGATTTCTTCCATTTTTCTGCCTAACAAAAGCAGACTGTTAATACCCAAACTGCCCTGCAATAGCAAAATGCAGCAGCTTTTAGTTTATTCAAGAATCTGATAAAATACTTATGCTGTTGTAGCTACTTCATTATCTGTTGTATTTAGTTTATTGGTGAAATAGAAATGGCCCCTACATTGCCTGATCTGATCCATTTTAGTTAACGGTAATGGTCATTTCTGACCCATTTTCATTTGTGTATAAGCCAGCATAAATCCAGCATAAATATGAATTACTAAAAAATAAAATGTTCTTAGGCAGCGACAACTCACCCGAAACTCCATTTTTCTGTTAACTTGCATGGTAGCACCTATTGCCATTTAACCCTTCAGGAATGTGTGTGCTTGATGTATTATTTGACTGGACTCTGTGTGCTCTAGTTGTGTTTTGCGCCGTCAGTCACTGTGCCCCTCTGCCTGTTTTTTCCCCTTGTCTGTGCAGTCGGCGAGGCTCAGGCCTGGGCAAGCGCGGGGCAGCCGAATCTCGCCGACAAGAGAAGATGGCCGACTCTGACAACAACCAGGATGGGGCCAACTCCTCGACCGCCCGCACGGATGAAGCACCCCAGGGGGCGTCAGGAACAGGTACTTATGGCCCAGGGACTTTGCTTACCTCTACTGATATGTATTGGGTGTGTAACCGTTAGGTCCCGTCACGTGTCTTGACAAATCGTGTTTATAATATGTGACAGAATTCAGGAACGGGGTCCTGTTGCGCAATTTGAGTTTGGCTTTTATTTTTTTATTTTAACGTTTTATGAAGTTCTGGATTCAGAGCTTTGTAACCCATTCAGCGTAGTTCATACCCCCTTAGGCCTTAACCCCACCCAGCTATTGAAGTATTGGAGACACACTGGCCTTGTGCTAAACTGGTCTGGTTGGTCTCTAATAAACACATACTATATCAAACCAAATAAAATTAAAGTTTATTCACATGCGCTTGATACATCAGGTATGAACAGTCCAGTGAAAAGTGGCTTAGCAGCTGGATTCATAATAAATAGTAGCAGCAATGTAAGTGCAGATAGTTTGAGAGTGCAGGTGGACTGCCACTGAGCTGTTTAGCAGCCTTACTCTACTGACGGACTGGGTTGTCCACATCATGCATTAGCCAAGGGATCTTCATGTGCAATTTGTGCTTGCCGGTTCTCATTCGGGTGGGAGGCAATGTACCATTCTCCTTGTAGGACTGGTGGAGAAAAGTCAGACATTTTCTTCTGATGCTGAAAGAAATTCAAGAGAAAAATACCGTTTAGAACAGATTAGGCTTACCCAGTTAACTGTTCAACACGATTTGTGAACGGCTCACTTTTTTGTCTGCCCATAATAGCTGGTCATAATCACACACACACCTGGATGAATGACGGGTCAATCAGGTAGCTAAATATCGAAATAAGTGAAATTGCTTAATTTCATGAAGACAATGTAAACGCAGGGTATCATCACTCCCCTCAAACACACCTAGCTATCTGTGTTGATGGTTCAGATTAGATTAGATTCAACTTCATTGTCATTGAACAGTACGAGTACAATGCAATGAAATGCAGTTAGCATTTAACTAGAAGTGCAAATAGAAGAGGGCAGGAAATTTACAATTATTAAGTAAAGTGTATGTTACAAGTGGAATGTATAGATGTGCCATGAAGGCAAATACAGTGCAAAATGGCAATTCTAAATGAGCAATGAAGGCAGATGGTGAGGGCAGGAAATGTACAAATTTACAATAAAGTATTTGTGTGCCAGTGGGAATGAATAGTTGTGCGATGAGGCAAATGCAAGTGCAAATGGCAATTCTGACTGCAATCGAGCTAGTTGGAGGTGTAAGGTAGTCTGTGCAACAGAAATGCAGGGATGGCTGCAATGAGGTCCCTGAGGTAGATGACAAGTAGTACAAGGGAGTAGTGCAACGAGGTCCCTGAAAGGCTGTACTAAGCGGTGGGTGGGCGGCTGGGTATCGTTAGTGATGGGATGGGTCACAGAGTTCAGCAGGGTTACGGTAGATGGGAAGAAGCTGTTCCTGAGCCTGCTGGTGCGGGAACAAAGAGACCTGTAGTGCCTGCCTGATGGTAGGAGGGAAAACAGTTTGTGACATGGGTGTGAAGGGTCTGATGCCACACACCCTGCGCAGACACCGCTTGCCCTGAAGGTCCACTTTGGCTGGGAGCTGGGCACCAGTGATGTGCTGGGTGGTTTTCACCACACGTTGTAGGGCCTTCCAGTCGGCCACGGAGCATCTGCCAAACCGCACTGTGGCACAGTTCGTCAAAATGCGCTGTGCAGCGTTCACGAGAATCTGGGAAGACGAGCAGGCCTTCAGCCTCATCAAAAAAAAATATAGGCACTGCTGCACCTTTTGGTGGACGAGATGAGGTTGCCTAACCTGACAGACTGGGTTCTTTTGGTTATGAAGTCCAATGTCCAGTTGCAGAGAGTGGGGCTGATCCCCAGGTCATGGAGTTTGCTGACCAGCCGAGAGGGGATGACCGTGTTGAATGCTGAGCTAAAGTCTATGAATAGCATTCTCACATAGGTGTTGGTTTTGTCCAGGTGGGTCAGGGCTGAGTGTAAAGCTGTGGAGATTCAGCTAGAAAGCCACCATTCAATACTTTCTGTTACAGTATTTACTAAAGTATAGCTAATCATCAGGTAAAGCTAGCTACCCAACGAACAAGGTAGAAACCAGGAAACGTTAGCTAGCTGATCAGTTAGTGTTGTGACCTAACTAGCTAACATTAACAGCAATGTCCAGTAGCTATATCTAGATAACTAGCAATGCACACGACTTTGATAACTTTCTGAATAGAAACAAAGGACTTACCCATGCACGTAGGAATGTTTTGTGGCAGAATATCCTCGGATTACATAAATGTCATTTGCATTTGGTCTGTTGACTTCGTTTATAACGCTGTGCTTTCAGGACATTTCGTACTCAAGGTGTTCAACACTCCAAGAATCTGTGAAAGTTGTTTTATACAAGACGAGCCAGCGTGTTGGGCCCGCATGTGCCACGTCTTTTTCTCTGACAACGTTTTGAACAGTATCCAAGTCTGGGATTTCCTCATCATTGTCCGATTCCTCATAAAAAAAGAATTCTCATAATTTGTTCCCACTCAGATTTGTTGACAACGCAGGCTAAATTCAGGGCAGTGATGTTTGACAGCTCTAGCAACGCGTTCGCGGTTATCCATGTTTGAAAATCCTGGGGTTGCATGGATTTACTGACCAAGTAGTTATGACAAAAGCCGGTGACTTGGCAGACCAATCGGAACTCAATATGTCAGCATGTCCACCCTCTTCATTCTCAGCCAGTCATGTCTAGCAGGAAAAGTCCTGTATTTTCCACTGGTTAAACAAGGGTTTGTGTTAATTTGTATTCGTATTTACACTGCCTACTAGTTTAAGTCACATGAAAGTTCACTTTTTCAAGAATGCATTTCTGCTAAAAAAACAAATGTCCCAGAACATGTTTTTTTTCTTACAAATGGATCTCCTGAAAAGTAGTGACATGCGACATATGCCCGTTTCTGAATTCTGTCTCACATGTGCAAATGTTTTTCAGAGAGCTTTATGATGTGAGACGAGGCAAACTGTTGCAAATTATTAGAAAATGATTTGATTAACTTGGGAGGGTCCAGCATGCCATTAAGATTAGAAACTGGTTCTGGTGTTGTCTTCACCCTATGGTGGTGTGGTAACACATCATGCCAAGATCAAAATACCTGTCCGGGACAAGTGAGTCAAATGTTGAGTTCGTATGCATTGCCAGACACCATGCTTAGCACAAATGACACATCCTTTGAACAGAAGGCCCTCATACGAACTGTAGATCATGGAGACGGTGGCGTTATAGTTTGGAGCTGCTTTGTGTAAACCATGAATTCCATGTTATATCAGAGGACTCTAGAGGGGTGTATGAGGCCATCTGTCAAATACCTGATTCTAGGCCGAACGTGGATCTTGCAACAGGTCAATGACCCAAAACGCACAAGCAAATCTACAACCAGAATGGCTCGAAAAGAAAGATTGAGGGTTATAGAATGGCTGAGTCGAAGCCCTGATCTCAATCCTTTTTGAAATGCTGTGGGGGGGCTTGAAGTTAGACGTGCGTGCAAGAAAGCATTGCAGTTGATGTACTGTAAAAAAACAGAGTGGGCAAAAGTTATACCAGTCTATACACCCAATAGAGTTATTTAAGGTATTATTGTCACACCAAATTGTGATTTGGCAGTAATTAAATCATAATGATCGGCAACTCTTTCTGGCTGTTATTGGAAATACTATTAAAAAAAATTCTTACAACTTAACAAATTTAGGTTTTGACAAACTGTAATCAGTGTTATGAGGAAAGCAAGTCCTTTAGTGTTAAAATTATAGCATTTAGCTGTGCATTCATCTGTGACTATCTGTTCCGACAAGTGGAGCATTATCAAAAGGACCAAGTTGTGACTTTGGAGTGCTATTGAAGTATATTGCTAGTCACTGTGAATCTTAGATTTTAGAAAAAAAACTAACCATTATCATAATCAATAACTGGCTACATATGGGTGTTCTTACTAGTTTCTTAGCTCCTTGACTAATCCGGTTTTAAGATTCTGGCTACTTATTAGTCTGAAGTGTTGCATATAATGTGGTCTGTTATTTTATCATCAAAATAATGCTAACTAGCCTTTGTCAGTTTTGCCAAACGGCTGCTAGTTTAACAAAACTGTTAGAAACCAGTTTTATGCATCATGTGGTAGAGTGGAGAAGGACTCGATTAAATTACATTTCCACCTCAGCATCAAACAATCAAGGGAAATAGTGTTTCTAACCAAATTTATAGGAACGAAATTTGTCCCCAAACTGGTAACATTTTGAGAAGTGTTTTTGCCAGACTGCGTAAGCAGAGCCGGCCAAGAAGAGCGAATGTCTCTTACTGACGTGAGTGACTGACTATCCCTTGTTAAGTATTGTAGTGGTTAGAGAAGCGGACCTGCAAACTATAGGTCCCGTGTTCGAATCTCCTCACAGTCAAAACAAAGTAGGCATTAGGATTTGTTCTGGATAGACACAAACTTTGCTGGTTATAACCTTGAGTATCTACATTATAGTAAGCCTGAAATAAAACTCTTTACGGTTATATTGTGACTGTTTCTGGTGGGTGTTCGAAGTATGCATCTGTGCATGCTTTTGGGGGTAATATAGGATCAAAACCCCTTGGGCAGTAAAAGAGTAGCGGTTTCCAGAATTCTCTCGTCTTTTCACTTGACGAGAAAGTCCGTTATCGTTACTGATTGATTATTGTATCAGTGTCATTCACGAATGAAAGAAAAAATGTTTTTGTCCCATGAAATAGCTTTGGCATGGAAAAGTTAATCTTCAGTCTCGCTAGAAATTGCTCAATTCTTATGGCTATTCCTAGGAAGTTATTAGATACTAGTAAGCCTATTACTGGCTAATACGCTGTTAAAACGGCCAGTGGCAAAAGCCAAACAGTTCATAGGTGCTGTTTGTGGTTGAAGTAAAGTTAGTAAGAAACGTAAGTTTAACACAATGCTCAATGGTGTCTAGCGCCTTGTCAAACATGCCTCGCTGTGGTGTAGTGGTTAAAGATTGTACCTCTCACGTGGGAGACCCAGGTTCAAATCCAGTGAGGGCAACAATATTTATTCATTTTAATTGCAGGCCGGCTGAACTAGGCTTGCCTGGCTCCTTTTCTCATTTTTTGTGTTTAAGGTTTAATTATTTAATAATAAAATTATCGCTCTTTGGTTAATTACTCATTGCAAAGTAGTGTGCCGTCAGATGAGGACTGTCAGTTACAGGTTTATATTTCGATTTCCTAGCCCTGCCTTTTTGTAGGACCCATGTTTAAAGCTCTTTGGTATACAATAAATTGTCATATTGGTGGTGACATAAATGCAAATTTTCCTGTGTTCGTTTTTTTTCAGCTTCTAGTTCAGTCGCCGGAGCTGTAGGGATGACCACCTCCGGTGAGAGTGAGTCTGATGACTCTGAAATGGGCAGACTCCAAGGTATGGACATCACACAACTTTCCTTACCAAAAGATGCCCCAGTCCCAGAGTTCTGTCAGACCTTTTTGGTGTTGCACGGCATTTGGTTTTTTGGTTAACTTCCAGGCCTTGCTTGGTTTAGAGTGGCAGTGGAAGTTAAATTTGGAAAAGCATGTCTTAGTTATGTGCTGATAGGCTGTAAGTCCATGTCGATTAAAAAATCTTGGCCTGGGATGGGGAAATCGATACAGAATGGTAATGCAGTTGGTCCTCATGCAACATTACACTGACAAGAATGAATTAGTTAAAACAATATAAATGCTAAATTTGATTTTTGCATTGGCAGGTAGAATATTTCATCAGCCATGTTTGGTGGGGGAGGGGGGGTCACGCAGGGTTCTATAGAGTTCAAGGGTTTAACTCTCTTTTTGGGACCTTAAAATACACTCATCATTGACTGTAGGGTATCTTAGTTGTGATTTATCGAACAAGATCAATCTAGTGTGGTCCTTCCTGTAGTCCTTAAGTTCTTGCGAGGTGCTCCATGGAAATTGCTGTACACCAGTGGAGGGTTTGGTTTGTTCTTATAGAAAACAATTCAGTTTGCCCATTATGTGGGCTAGGCTTCCTTTGATGTCATTTCAGCAGTGCGTCTGTCTACACTGATTATGCACCTGAGCTTGCAATATCGAACGGTACATTTTGTTCCAATGACTCTACCCCCAGTCTGAAAATAATTTGAGGTGAAGAACCAGTGAAAGTTGTGTGTCTAACCTGGCTGATCCGGTCTGTCCACAGCGCTACTGGAGGCGAGAGGTCTCCCCCCACACCTCTTTGGGCCCTTGGGGCCCCGCATGTCCCAGCTGTTCCATAGAACCATAGGCAGTGGAGCCAGTGAGTACCACACAGCCGCCATGTATTCATCACTTGACATCTGTGAGAAAGATGTTTCCATTTTCTCCCAGGGCTGTTTGTTCTACGTGCTGTTTATGTTCCTCCAACCCCAAAGCTATTTACAAACTTTGAACTGGAGTGTGTGATGCCTAGCGTTTCAGCAATTTATCAGTTGACTGTTGGCCAAGTACAGCATTTACAGTTTTTGTATTGTTTAATCCACCAAAGGTTACTGATTAAAGTATATTGTCAGGAACATTATCAGGATATGTAACAATTTCCCCCAGTGCTATTAAATATTTCCACAATAAGACCAGAAACAGTTGAGGGTTGGTTTTGACTGCCCTGGAGGCAGTGACCGTTTTCAAAGTGTCTGAGGAGTGCAGCTCAGGGGTCATGTCCCTCGGTGGTGCTTAAATCAATTGCTTCTACTGAACCTGTGATTTCAGATGGACGATCGTGTGTCTGTTTTTCCCCTTTAACCCTCCTCGTAGGCTCCAAGGCTCAGCAGCTGCTCCAGGGCCTGCAGGCCACCGGTGATGAGTCCCAGCAGCTCCAGGCCGCCATTGAGATGTGCCAGCTGCTGGTGATGGGCAATGAGGAGACACTAGGAGGCTTTCCCGTGAAGAGTGTGGTGCCCGCTCTGGTGGGTGGCTTCAGTGCTCTTGGCCTGTTCATTTTAAGCTGTTTTGATCCGAGATCTCTCTTAAACCGCCATTCTCCTCTGTTACAGATCACCTTGTTACAGATGGAGCATAACTTTGACATTGTGAGTATCTGGAGGTTTTCTTGTTCTTTGTTGTGGTGCTGAGCGGCTGTGGTTTATTTTCACCGTGAGATGTGCCCTGTGATGGTTAGGTTGCTTATGCTTTGGACTGTCTTATCCTATGTGTCTGCCTGTGCTCAGATGAACCACGCCTCTCGTGCTCTAACATACATGATGGAGGCGCTGCCCCGGTCCTCTGCTGTGGTAGTAGATGCCATCCCTGTCTTCCTGGAAAAGGTACGGTGACACCCTCTGCTTACTGTCTAGTACATACCAGACACGTTGACATGAAAACCCTCCTATTGAAATTCAAGTGCTGTATGATCTGCTTGAAAACACGCCCTCCTAACTTTGTCTTCTGAATGCACCCCGGGTCTCTTTGTAGCCCGCATGTCGTTCTCATGTCTTCTGTCCCTTCATCTCTTCTGTCCTCCGTCATATCTAGTCTTCACCTAGTGGTGGCTATGCTAACGTGGCCTTTTCTTTGTCTGCAGCTTCAGGTGATTCAGTTCATCGACGTGGCGGAGCAGGCTCTGACTGCCTTGGAGATGTTGTCAAGGAGACACAGTAAAGCCATCCTGCAGGCTGTAAGCCTCTCTTTACCATGAATGTTGATGGCCTGTGCTGGCTATGTAATAGTTGTGCAGCTGTGAATAAACAGTCATTTAATGTGAATAGGAAGGGATGGAAGACATTCTACCATTCCTTGCAGTCTACAGAATAACGTACTATTACATAAATTGGACGGTATCGAAATGATCTGTGTAAATACGCACCCGTGTAAAGAAATGCATATTTGATGATGTATGTTTACTAGTCTGTGTGAGCCACTCACTCCGCTTCGTGAGCTGCATGGTTCTAGTTCAAGCATGAATTTCTAGCCGCTGTGCATCAACTCAGTTGTTGATGCTCTTTGGGGTTACTGGCTGGGTGTCTGTTAAAAGCACTCCGTGATGACTGCTAATGTGGAAACGGCTTTTTGAAATATATTTAATGGATTGATATTGAACCAGTTTCCCCTCTTATTTGAACTGCCTCTGTTTGTCCCTGTGTGGCGCAGGGTGGTCTGGCTGACTGTCTGCTTTACCTGGAGTTCTTCAGCATCAACGCACAGAGGAACGCCCTGGCCATCGCAGCCAACTGCTGCCAGAGCATCACCCCTGACGAGTTCCACTTTGTCTCCGACTCCCTGCCCCTGCTAACTCAGAGGCTCACGCACCAGGTACACACTGGCGTTTGCCCGTTACGCGGCACGACGTGTGTGTGTGTGTGTGTGTGTGTGTGTGTGTGTGTGTGTGTGTGTGTGTGTGTGTGTGTGTGGGTGTGTGTGTTTGTGTGTGTGTGTGTGTGTGTGTGTGTGTGTGTG
>JACXGI010003155.1:0-58665 GCA_016801175.1 Esox masquinongy | reverse complement strand
AGTCAGTGTTGTCTCACCCTGTTGCTACCTGCTTCACTCTGTTATTTTCAACATCCCTGAGTCACAGGATGTCATTTCATATGCACCTTATAGATGCTTGTCAACCCAATGCAAAGCATTTCTCACCAGTAATGAAATGACATGTAAGTGGATCCATATGTGAACAGAATAGGTTTGATAGACAATTATGGTGACGCAAGAGAGCTCATATTATTCCGTTCTACAAGCTTTGCCCTTAAGCTCTATTAATTTCCCTTGTGTAAAGGATTCACAAGCCAAACCTTACTACTTACCCCTTAGATTAGTTAATGCCGTACTGTTAACGTGACTGAGTGGGTCCATCAGATTACAATGAGAAAAATGTGCTATTTCTTCATTATTTTTTAAATCTAAACTAAAGGTCAGATTCAAGGGGGTAAGAGCAATGTCAGATGCAGATAAATTGGTTCCTCCTAAAAATAAGAACACTTTGCCAAAATATTAAATGTGTCCAGACAATATCAAACTCACCACCACACCCCTGGTCAGATTTGTTTTATCTTTGGTGAAAGATCAAGCTGATAAACAACAATGCCAGTTCTCCTTTACCTTTTTTATCTTTACCCAGGGTCCAGGTTTTCTAAAGGACACTAGCTATGAAATTTGCACTCATAACCACAAATTTCATATCTCACTAAAATGTTTAACTCAATCTGTTCATATTTTTCATGACAATGCTGATTTCGAAATATTGGCATATTACAGATAAAAATAAAATAATTAAACATTATGGATGTTACATGAAATGGATAAGCTTTAAATAGAGATGGAACTTTTCAGATCAACGGTTGACAGCCATTTAAAGGTTAGAGCTTGCCTGGACAGAAACAAGTACGACATTTATAACTTTCATGTTCACTTTTACTTAGTTACTCAAGAGGAACCCCAATTATCACGGATGTTATATCCTTTGTAATAGATGTGATAGAGTCTGAAACGACCTTCACATTTCTTCACAATTCTTTTTTAATTAAAATCTGTTCAGAGAAATAGCAGTCTCCCAGCCTAAACACATGTTAGAGTAAAAAGACCACACAATAGGTAAATGGTTTAGGGTTCAATCAAAGGTTAGTATCGATAAAAGTGAGAATCCAAATAGAAGTGTGTTTATTTACAAAGAGCAGATCAATATCTCTCCTCAGAAATTCAGTTTTAGCCTGTGGGCTGACCAACCATAGCATTTATTCAAGGTTTTAATCTAAAATGTCTCATCTGATTTTAGTTTGAATGTATTGGATCTTATTGGAACCACATGGGGCAGAGGACCAGCTTAAACAACAAAAATAAACAGCCTATTTTAAGGGCTTTCGTTTGTTTTTTGGGGGCAGTGCTGATTGGATCTTTTGATTACGTTCAGCAAAAGAGAAATTCTTTCAGTGGTTTCCAGGAGTTTTATACTCTGCAATTTGTCAATTGGACAAGAAACATGTTTATGTACTGTAATGTACTGGCCTGTGATTGAGACAGACGCTTGATTGATTTAGCCATTGAAGAGTTTCCTCCTTTCACATAGATAAAAAACAGGATTGCCCTCACTAACCTAGTGAGGCACAATACCTTCAAAACACTCTTACAGATTCAGTCCCCTCCGCCTCTGGTTTCACTTTGCCATTTGCTCTGGTCAAATCCTGCAGCTCAATGAAACCGCCTGAGTGAAGACCACCATGTCAGCAGACAGTGAAGTGGACCGCGTAAAAGACTTCATTAGGCTACAGAACAGAGAGAATTCAGCCAGTAACACTAACAGGACAGTAACAGGATTAATAGCTAGTTCAAAGGCGAAAGCGGGGTCTCTGTCAGCTGACATTTCTTCAGATGACCTTCAAACCGTACATCTTGTGATACCCAACTGCTGTCCAGTAAGTAGGGACTTTGCCTTGTGGGTGGGTGTGTGTGATTGACACCATGTTGTCCAGGGTCTGACCTATTGCATCCTGTGACCACTTGCACAGAACATGTTGTACAACATCAGATGAATTTTTTCTACATTTATGCTTTTCCATGTTTCTGTCTGTTTTTCCCTTTGCCTCCACATTTCATGAATAAAAACCCCTAAGTGCTGTGTAAGTCATATAGGAAATATTCAACCAGTGTTTTATGATCTTAAAAAGAGCAGGAGACATTTGCCCCATCCAACAACTTGAAGGTGACCATAAACCATTACTGCTTTTTGTGGTTAGTTTTTGTTAGGTTTTGTTTTTCGATGATAAAATTAATTATTGGCATTTAAATACTTATTATCAATTAACTATATAATAATTGGTGCCTTCACTCAACCATTGTATTGACATAAATAACATGCAGGTACAGTATAAACCAGATCCAGAACCACTGCCATCTTCTCTGGGCCCGAGCTCATTTAAGATGGACTGAGGAGAAGTGAAAATCTGTCCTGTGGTGTTACAAATCAAAATTTCAAATTATTTTTGGGAATCATGGATGCCACATCCTCCGGGCTAAAGAGGAGAGGGACCATCCAGCTTGTTATCAGCACAAAGTTCACCAGCCAGCATCCGTGATGGTATGGGGTTACATTAATGCACATGGCATGGGTGACTTGCAGATCTGTGAAGGCACCATTAATGCTGAACAATATATATAGTTTTATTTATTTTTTTATCAGGGAAGGCCTTGTTTATTTCTGCAGGACAATGCCAAACCACATTCTGCATGTATTACAACAGCATGGCGCCGTAGTAAAAAAGTCTGGGTGCTAAACTGGCCTGCCCGCAGTCCAGACCGGTCACCCATTGAAAACATTAGGCGCATTATGAAACAAAAAACACAAAAAAGGAGACCCCGAACTGTTGAGCAGCTGAAATCCTATACCAAGCAAGAATCAGAAACTACAGCAAACTACAGCAATTTGTTTCCTCAGTTCCCAAATGCTTAAAGAATGTTCTTAAAAGAAGAGGTGATGCAACTGTGGTAGATATTAGATTAGATTCAACTTCATTGTCATTGAACAGTATGAGTACAGTACAACGCAATGCAATTAGCATCTAACCAAAATGTAAATAGAAAAGGGCAGGAAATGTATTAAGTGTATGTTACAAGTGGAATGTATAATGTACAATGAAGGCAAATACAGTACAAATGGCAATTCTAAATGAGCAATGAAGGCAAATAGTGGAGGGCAGAAAATTTACAAGTATCAAGTATCGGTATGTACAAGTGGGAAATGAATAGTTGTGCGATGAGGCAAATGCAAGTACAAATGGCAATTCTGACTGTGCAATCGAGCAAATTGGAGGTGAGTTTGTGCAACTGAAATGCAGGGACAGCAGCAATGAGGTTCCCGAGGTAAACACATACATGTAACAACTGAAAACTTATCAGACTTTGCAAGGCAGTGTCAGAGTCCAGTAATACAAGGGAGTAGTACTGGGACATACACCTGCCCCAATGTTTTTGAAACGTGTTGCTGGCAACAAATGTAAGATGGGCAACAAATGTAAGATTGTTTTTTTCCAAAAACAATAACATTTCTCAGTTTCAACATTTGATATGTTGTCTTTCTATTACTTTAAATTAAATATAGGGATTAATGATTTGCACGTCATTGCATGCTATTTTTATTTGCATTTTACGCAACATCCCAACCTTCTTGGAAACAGGGTTTTATAGTCATCCAGAACAGGTGTTTTCTGCCTTGGTTTAGAGTTACTGTCCAGACAACCACGTTTAGTTATTACCTCTGTATTTCTGTGATGTATTTTTTTTATTTTTTATTAGCTAGTTGTCAGTTTAGGAGGCAGGACACAGGCGCAGACTTTAAGGGAAATGTCCGTTTAATGTTCTTCTTTACAAACTTGAACAGAAAACAACAAAAGGAGAGGCAAACCGCAAACTGAAGCACATTACGCAAACGATCATTCACAAGTGAAAGCAAAACAAGGGAAACTTAAATAGGGTCCCCAAATAGAGGCCTCCAAAACTACAGCGCAGAGATGCCTAGAGGCACCTCTGCGGTCAGGCCCTGACTGTGGCCCCCAGGTGCATAGAGATGCCTAGAGGCCCCCCAGGCAGGACCTGACACTAGGCTGGTGCAGGGGCGGGTCTTCATGGAAGCCAAGGGATGTACAACTATCCTTTGTTGTAGTGGAGCTACCTTCTGACTGTCTCACTCTGTGTTTTCATGGATAACTCCTCCAACCACTGTGTCCCAGCATGCAATGGATTATGTTAATTGTTGTTACTCGTGTTTTTGGCATTAAACTAGATGTTTTTTCAAATACAAAAACAACCACCTTTAAAAATACACGAGCAGCCCATTCACCCACAAACGAACTGCATCCATGTGATGAAGGAAAATGACAACCAAAGACAAATTGGGTCTTGGTCCAATGCCCTGCCCTGCAATTTTTGCTGGCAAGATCAGTGAATCATGCAGTATTGGTAAAACTAGTCGTTTTCCCCAAGATTCCCATCGTTTGAGAATGAGGGCCAGATGGTTAAGTACTGACATATCTATGACAGTACAACAAATAAAAAGCACATTTGGGGATTGCGAAAGGAAATAAGACTGCATAGGGTTGGTGTACGTGAAGATACTTTAATGTCTTCAGTGCCGGAGCAGTATCTTATTATGTCAAATGAGCCCTAGTTATGGCATTCAGCAATGCCGTTTTAAATAACCCCTTTGTTAAAATGTTGGATGTGAGAAGTGGAGCACAGATGAAATCAATCATAGATACTAATGACTCGTGGGATCAAAGAAGATGACACTTCTCTGTTAACGTTTAAGAGAAGGCACATAAAGAGGGCCTGCTCCTTTATGGAGAAAGTCTATTCTCCCCGTGCGACCCTGAGCATGAGTGGGCGGCGTCGACGATGGCATCTTGACCTTGCACCTATGAAGAGCAAAACCAAAACCTGCCATTGGTTAAGGCCGGTGCCCTGCAGGGCTGTAACGGCCCCTGGGACAGGGGAGAGGTTAGCCAGACTGCTGACAGGTCTGCAGTGACATGGATCTGAACCTCAACCCCCTTTCTCGTCCCTCACTCCTGACTGCCTTTCCATTCCTTCCACTTTCTGTTTCTCTCCTTCTCGTGGTCTCTCTCACCCTCAGTCTGTCTCTTCTCTCTCAGTTATTACAACATCTTTTTGTCTCTTTATCTCTCTGCTTCACTTAATCAGGCCCATCCCATATTACTAGCCTCTTGTCCCAGAACAAACCGTGGAAAGAAAATCGGTACAGGTGAGCGGGGTAAGCTGAGATAAAGAGTGAACAATATGTAGAGTGTCGTAGAGACTTTGTAATTTATTCAATAAGATACAAGCAGTGTTTCTACAATAGTTAAAAGTAAGTGCAGTAGTAAAAATAGAGTTTAGTAAAAACTTTTTTTTTTTACTACACACGTTTATCAATAGTAATCACATTTATCAGTAGTAATCAAATACTGTAGTTTGTAACACCTTATCCAATTGAATGCAATGTATTGAGAAAAACATCACATCTTTTCACGTTAAATGCATTATTGTGACATTTTTTTGTTGAGCTACTGACAAAATAAATTCTGACTACCACCAACATTTCTTCCTTTAGGGGGTTCTGCATTGAAACTGTTTGGGAAAACCTGTAAGTGCTTTAACAAAATGAAACATACATTTTAAAAAGCCCCTTTGAACTATTTCTGAAAGAACAATTTAAAGAACCTAGCATTGAGATCAACATAGTAACTCTTATTTTTAACCACCTTATGCAATGTATTGACAAAAATGTGCCATCCTTGTATTTTCCCATTAATCACAGTGTATCAAAACGGTTGCCCTCTGCTGTTGATTTGCAGGATACAAATAAAAGGTGGTCTATGAACACAGAAATGGTTCGAGGACCTAAGTGGGACAAAATTTGTTGTGGAATGTCAATGAAGGCATCTTCCATTTTACGGTTTTTCACAAGTATTTCCTGATTGTGTACTACATTTTCCAAAAACTCAAAACACATTTCAGTATTCACTATTGACGAAACCCCAGACTTCTCAAACAAAAGCATCAAATCCAATGGCACTACATAATGCCCATTGCAACTGGTGTTAAGAATTGAAAACAAGTATTATAGTTTTTTTTCATAATTTCAATCTTATAATCAAAAGTTCGATCAATGAAGAAATCTTCCACAATCATTGTTGGAAAAAACTTTTATTGCAAGATGTTTTTTTTTGTGTAATCTATTGTAAAAAAATGCTCTGAAGGGGGGAACCTGACATAATCCCACACAATTTGCAGTTGTTCTTATTTGCTAAGACACACTTAATGTGTCTTTTGTTTCACACATTTTTCACACCCTTTGTCAAAACAGTTAGTACAGATTTCATTGAAAGACCCCAAACTATTGGATTAACTGTGTTGAACAAAAGGAAAACATCTATTCACAGCTGATAGAAAGTACTTGCATAATTATGGATGTCTAATGCCCCTCTGTGAAACTCCTTTACACAACTCCTCAATCAGCAATCAGTCCTCATCCATCTACAGCTTCGGAAAAAATTAAGAGACCATTTCACCTTTTTCGTTCAATTTGCAGTGGTCTCTTAATTTTAACCCTTCTGTTCCTCACTCAAAACTTTCCTTTTCAACTTTTTTGGAACGGAAAGAGAAAGGTGCAGTGGTCTCTTAATATTTTCCAGAGCTGTTTAAAGATGCCACTTCTGTGTTGCTATTTACATGCATGGATCAAAGAGGCCAAAAGCACGTAAGGAGAGGAAGAGGACATGGCAGAGGGGCCCGAGGAAGAGGAGTTGTAAGCAGAGTAAGAGGCCTGAGGAAAAGGAGTTCCCATGCGTGGTTGAAGAGCCGCAGCAAGAGGAGAAAATAGAGCTCAAGTTTCAAATGAAATTCGAGCAACAATTATTGACCATGTCATCAATCAAGCCTTGTCCTTTAGAGAGGCTGGACAAAGCGACGAGCCCATTCTGAGTCAGAGTGTCACGGTCGTGGTTGTGGTAGGACACAGGCGCAGAGTCAAAGCAAGGGTAGTTGTAATCCATGGTTTTAATGGAAAAGAAACAAAACAATAGCAGCAACCGGTGCCATAGGGCATCAGGTACAAACATAAAACCAAAATGAACCACACCAGGTGTGGCCACACAGAGAACATAAATAGGGTCCCCAATTGGAGGCAACGATCTACACCTGCCTCCAATTGGGGAGACCAAAAGGATCGGAGGTGGCTAGAGGCACCACCTTCTATCCTCTCCTGACTATGGCCCAGCCCAGTGCAGAGATGGCTAGGGGCGTAGCCAGGACGTGACACAGAGCACTGTGGCATCTGTCAGGCTTTTTCAGAATGAGAATAGGTCAGTGTTACTGTACACCACTGTGTATTTCAGCTTTACTGTATGAGAATAGGTCAGTGTTACTGTACACCACTGTGTATTTCAGCTTTGCTGTATTGCCCTGTCGGCAGAACAAACTGTGTCTACAGTAATGCAGTTGTTTCATCAATCCCATTTATGTGACTGTCATAATGACAATTCTGACATGCTTTTTGCATTTACTTTATAGAATCCACAGACTACCACACCCTGGTAGCAGAGGAAGAATCTTTAGTGTTGAACAGGAGGCTGCCATTGTAGATATGGTCGTGGCAAACATGCAATCAGACTGTGTGAAATCCTGCCAGCTGCAATGGCAGATCAGGGAGCATTTAGAAATACCAACAGTGTGAGTTTGGCCACTATTGTTCGAGTCCTTAAACAAAACCATGTCCGAATGAAGCAGCTGTACAGAGTTCCATTCCAAAGAAACTCTGACATGGTGAAGAAGGCAGGACTCCAGTATGTGCAGGTAAGGATTTGTTATTGTAATGCCTTGTCATACCATGCAGTTAAATGCAACTGGAATAATTTGCTTCATGAATTTGCTTTTTTTCTTAGAGAATAATGGAACTTGAAGCTGAAGGGGCACATCACAAATTCATTTATGTGGATGGAGACGGCTTCAACCTCTGTAATGTGTAGGAACATCATTGGGCAGAGGGGCACTGTTACAGAGCCAGGTCAGAGGGGCGTCAGAATCACCATGTGTGCTGCCATCTCCAATGATGGTGTCCTTTGCCACGTACCAACTATCAGCCCATATAATACAGACGCCTCATCACATTTCTTGATGCACTGATCGAAAGACTGGTTCCACCCGAAGAGTGAGGGCTGTTGAGGCCTGGAATGGCTCGGTACAGTATGTCATCATTTGGGACAATGTTGCCTTCCACCACTCTCGCCTTGTGAATGAATGGTTTTCAGCACAGCCCCGTATGATGACACAATTCCTCCCTGCATACTCTCCTTTTCTGAACCCATATGAGGAGTTCTTCTCTGCTGGAGATGGAAGGCGTATGATCACCCATCATATGTCCCTCCTGGAGGCAATGATTGCTGGTTGCCTGACAATAGGTGCAGAGGACTGTCAAGGATGGATACGCCATGCAAGGAGGGTTTTCCCACAGTGCACTGCAAGGGAAAACATCCAATGCAATGTTGATGAGAACCTGTGGCATAATTGTCACGAACCAATAGACAAAATGTGAAGTTCTAAGTATTTCAACTCTTTATTTTGTTTTTTGGATATTTCCACCCATAAGTTTCCTTTGGTTGCTTTTTTTACAGTATTCAGCATTTCTGAGTTTGAAAAGTATGGAAAAAAGAGTGGACAAATCTGATGCAGTACAATAAAGAGTTTTTGTTTCTGAGTATTTATTATTTTGAGTAAAATTCTTTATTGGTTCTTTGGTGAAGAAAGAATGCAGTACTACCGTAAATCAGTACCATAATGAATGCCTGAATTTGTCTAGGTGCTTACTGTAGATCTTTACATGTCAGTGACAGTTCATGGGCACAGAAAGACTTGCTCACAAGAATTAAATGAATGAAGAACTTTCTTAGCAAATGTCTCTTTTTTTTAACAGTATTTCAACAGGGCATCTAAAAAAAGTGTAAAAAGTGCGGGTGCAGAGAGCACTTTTGCTCTCTGCATTATTATTGCAGAGAGCAAAGATGATTATTGTCTCCAAAATCATCTTTGGAGACAATAATACAATTCATGCTGTGATATGCTTGCTTGCCTTTTGGCACACAAAAAAACTACCTAAAGTATCAACAAATGGCTCAGGTATATAGCACAAATTACTGTAAGGTTGAACAGGTTCATATTGATAGCTGCATTTTGTTGTCCATTGTGTAATGATTGGTTGAAAGAATATATTAATTTTACCACATGTTGTGGTGTTTGATGGAAGTATTTGCGTTTATTGCATGTTTTTAATGTTTTGTGAGTGTTAGAGCATTTTGCAAACAAAATTAGTCATTTTGGCCAGTGAGCTTCAGTTTCAGGCTGTGTGTTAACTGTTTTGAATGTGATGTGATGTCAGAGTGGACAAATGCGTTTGAGCAATCAAGAAAAACTGTAATTGAGGAACTACTAAACCCCTAACCTTTTCCCTGTTTATCTGATCTACTCCTCTGTCTTGTTGTCTATCCTGGTCCATGTTGAAAGACATTGCAAGTGTTCACATGGTTGTTTGGTTATATGGTTACCAGTTGTGGTTACTAATATGGATGACAATTATGTCCTGTATTTGATAGGATTGTATAGTACATAGGCAGTGCAGTGCTCTTTTGTAGCTCACACTACCAACTCCAAGGTTGTGAGTTTGAATCCCGCTGAGGCCATATACAGATCCATGGCCTGTGGTGATTCTGTACTTTTCAATCTGAACATGGTAGGCCAAACAATATAAAATATATACAGGAGATCAATTAGGAACATTGAGCATAATGATAGTGAAAGTTCTTTCAACAATAGAGAAGGAAATCCCATCAAACTTCATGCCTGTACTGTGGATGAACAATCAATTTTAGTGTAAATCATGTCTTTCTAGATGACAGACTGATTTTGATTGATCTTGTTTGTTGTAATGTCAATGTCAGATGTGCTTGGAGTTTTGAAAAAATATTTTTTTTTGATGATCAGTTGTGTTTTTTTGTGAGTAGTGAAATATTACCACATACTTGTTTGAATAGTACCAATGCGATAAAAAAACTGTAATTAATCAATAACTATAATGTGTTCCAGAATTCCCCCATGAAATTTTCACTTGACATTATAGACTGTAAATTACGTCTAGAGAGTGCTGAAGTGTACAAAAAATACACAAATACCATAATTGTTCATTGTGTGGGGGTTTTCACAGCCACTTTCACCACCACCCAAAAAGTCAAGAGGGAGAAAGTCAGTGTTTTGAGACAGAATCAGTTTATGTTAATAAAACAACAAATGTTTATTTGGCCTACTTCTCATCTACTTTTCAGGCAATAGTTTCTGCATACCTTGAAAATGTAATTGTTTTAAATGATTGTTCTCTCAATCACTCTTGGTTTAAATTAGTGTCTCTCAATTGTACAATAAGAAGAAAATATGAATACAAGTCCCAAGTTCATCTCATACCATGTACAACACCATGGTCAAGTATTATGTCACATATCTCATTAGAAATCATACCACTGAGCTTGTTTTTTAAGTCCTATGCTAGGATTAACCTGTGTCTGTGACACCGTCATATAAAATACTAAATACAGCATTTAATATTGCACAATAAGTGGACTTAGTTTTAAAAACATTGACCAGTTTGGGTAGCACGCACATTTTATTCTAGAAGACAAGGCATTTTCTTTTAATATATGGGCCCTCCTTTGTTGGAGTTTGTCACCCGTGATTGAAGGTGAGCTCTCAAGCTGTTTATCACGCTGCATGAGAAGACAATGTGCTCTGAGGTGTTGAATGTCCAGTGCTCCCAATTGCAAATAAATAGCATAAAAGTAAAATAATCATTACATAAAAGATAAACATTGCCCTCTAGTTACCTTGATGTGTAACTCATTTAGAGAACTAGACCATATACTGTACATCTACGTCCCTGGCATGGGTCCTCCATGATTACATAAGACCTTTAATAAAGGGCTTCGACCATGTAAAACAAATCCGAAACTCTCTAGAAGCGTCACACCCGATCCCATGCCTACACACTGTCCTGTGGTAATGTATACTGTCCTGTGGTAATGTATACGGCATGTGGTAATGTATACTGTCCTGTGGTAATGTATACGGCTGTATACTGTCCTGTGGTAATGTATACGGCATGTGGTAATGTATACTGTCCTGTGGTAATGTATACGGCATGTGGTAATGTATACGGCATGTGGTGGGGGCAGTTAAGCGGACGGACGATGTGCTGGAGGATTTAGGAGCGAAATGAGGAGTAATTTACCTAATCAAACTCCGACAAGCCCATGTGAAACAACACTAAGTGAAACTCTATTTTTGCCTTAGTCTCCATTTGGGAGGTCTCAGCCTCCTGAACCACCAGCCCATCTATAAACCCGTCTAAAACGTGTCCTGACCGGAGGTTGTTCTCTGCTGTACCATACTGTAATGCACTGTTGATTAGCCCATTAATGAGGTCAGCCGTGGACGAGTCAATGAATGCTGGTTGTCCAGTATTTGTGTTTGGCAGAATGGATGGTGCTTGGATATGGAGCTCTGTATACCTTGGCATGGGCCGGTGCATTATTCACACCAGTGGTCTGTTCATCTGGCTGCTCCTAATGCCTGTCTGACAGCTCCCATCAGGCCATCTGCCGAGGGGGCACCATGAGATGGCCATGTTTGATCTGTGTGGTCCAGTGACTGAGACGGTTTCCTCCACTCCGGTGCTGTAGCCAAGCCATTAGTAAGACAAAAACTAAAGTGACTGATGCTGTGTTCTCTCCATACTGGCATTTGAATGGGCATTTTAATAGCTGGGTCCTCCTCCTCTCCAGTTTGGTGAAACAATCCTTTAAAAGGGCCCTTTTAGAGCACTGGAAACCGAGCCTGCTAACAAGGGAGAGGTCAGCGGGAATACACACAGGGGTCAACTTTGGTTTAATGCCTCCCCTCCATCGAGGAGTCTGTTGACGGGCCTTCTGGCCCCAAGTCCCCACGGACTCTCCTTCTAGAACGATCTTTCTCTGGGTGAATCCGATGTTTTGGTGGCAGCGGTTTGTGCCTACATACCGTGGAAAGGGTCCCCAAACTGGCCATAAATCTGGTGCATTTGGTGTCTTTGATCATGTGCGTATTGGAATCATGTTGAGGAATGGCCTGTTGCCATCACTCCTTGACTTCACCGCAGCAGTATGTCTGCCTGTGCCTCAGACCAGGGAGATGAAAAACAGTTGACATTAAGAGGCTCAGTTTCAATCCGAGCACTCAACGTAGCTGTGGTTTTGTCCCGTGACCACAGTGTAGTAGCCTGTCAGCAGTCCACAAACTAACATCCTCACTGGGACTCGGAATGAACCGCCGGTCGGGTCAAGTCAATCATGTCAAATCACGTCTTCGCTGATCATTGCTACGAGGGATTACAACAGGTTTAAATAGTTGTTGCGACTTGTTATAACAGAAAAACTAGGTAGACAAGATAGATTGATAGGATGATTGCATAGCCTTAAGGTGTCAAAGTTGATTTGGTTTTTGTAGATTGAGCAGTTCAAGAGTTAATGTGCCGGTGAGTTATTCCATGCAAATGTATGCGAAATACATTTGTTCAAAGTTCATAAAGGTTTATAGACATGGAAGTTAGGATAACCTAAAAGTTCTAAAATTGGTCTTGTAGCTTAAATTGCAGAGTAGCATGACCAGTTTGAAAAGCAAACACTGCAGTCATTCAGGTTGTCATGGAGCAGACACTTTTATTCAGAGTTACTTACAGTAGTCGCTGCATACGTTTTCACACTGGTCCCCTGAAATCAAACCCACAACATTAGTTTGACAAGCACCATGCTCTACCAAAAGTAAAATGCTTATTAGTCAAAAAGTAAATAAAGTCATTCAAGTTGGGCCAGACTTTCATGTTGTTCACTTGAACTTTGTGGAAAGAAATGTGTTGACAGATTTCCAAACTTTCCAAATCTATGTCTATGGTCATTATCCCGCCATTGAAATGCTTTGGGAGCTCATTAAAATATTTTTTAAGTTCATGAAATGAATGTTTTTTTTTTAAAAAAAAAACGTTCTTAAGAGTTGGGCAGTTTGCACAGGAAAAAATATAGTAATTACTAGTAAGGGACAGTCAGACAGATAGATAGATACAGATAGATAGATACAGATAGATAGCAAGAATTTAGAAACAATAAAGGTTGTTTATTGTTATTGGAAAAATGTAGGAAAAACAGATTTAGCATTAGATAGGGAAAAAACAAAGGAATTACTAGTAAGGGACAGTCAGACAGATAGATTGATATAGACAGCAAGTATTTAGAAACAATAAAGGAAGTTTATTGTTACAGGAAAATTGTACCTTCCTAGCTTTAGGGTAAACCTGATTATCTGTTTTGCAAAACATGCTGAAATCATTTACTCACCTAGTACAGGTGACAACACCTTTTTGCTTTTCAAATGAAAAATCTAATTCTCCATTCCATTATTTACTTTCAAAGCAAGTTTTATCTAGAGAGTAAATAAGTATCTCATTATACCCTTGTAGCAGGAGTGGACAGGCGTACAGAGGACAGGCTGGAAGCGATTTAGCTGCACGTAGATGCGGAAACTAGTCCACCAGATAGAGGCCACACATGTGGACCCACTCACTGAAGTCCATTTAATTATTCTCTAAATCCTCAGTTACTTGCGCACTCCAACCCTCCCAAACCCATCATCATCCACTACCATTATCCTCACTGGCACCCAAAGCCAAGTGAAAACACATTGCAATTAAATCCGTCCTCTCCTTCTTGTGTTTCCAGCTCCACTCCCTTTGTCTCCTTCTATACGTGTTTATTCAGACTACTCTGTCTGGGACAGTGAACGGAATACTAAACCTGCGGTCCCATTCACACTCTTACTGCTGTTCTGTGTGTGACTTGCGGTGGCGAAGTCACTCACAGTGTTCCTTCTAAACCGTTGAGTGAGAGAGGAGCTGTTATAAGACAAATGGCGCACCCATGTCTGTTATTCTGAAGTAATTTAAGGCTCGCGTTTCCATGTAAAACAAAACATGGTGAACTAAACTCTGTAAAACTAAACTCTGCTTTGTTTTGCGATTTGGTAGGATGAAGAATAAACCAGCCCTTCTCTTCACTGGGGAGATGGAGTTTGATTTCTCAAAGTGTGCAGGGTACCATCACATAGGAAAATATGTCTGAAGACATGTGGCCTGATAACCAGGAATCAGTGTTTTCAAAACGGAAGCAGGACAATTATGTTCCTCAGTTTGTTTACTGGCTGTTTTCATTTCCTGTGGTGGATTCTTCTCTATTTGTCCATGGTTTATTGGGAGGTTATCTGTGATGCTGTCTAATTACACCAGTGCCAAAAGTGGTGGTGGGTATACTGTGCTAAGAGAAACAAAAACATTATCCTGTAAAGAGATATGCTTTCTGTTATTGCATGTATGGATAGAGCTCTATAAAAACATTCAGTAGGTACAGTACGTCAACAATGGGGGGGGGGGAAATCTGATGGGGGTCTGAGGGTCCTCCCCCTGAAAAAAATAAAACATGTTTAAAATATTTATAAGACTCTTAACCATCAATATTTGCACAAGCTGATATTGCTGTTTTGATATTGGTGTTGTCTCTACGACATCATAACAATGTTGCTCCAGGACCATCATTGCAACTGACTTTGACCTAACCCTAACCTCAGAGACACCTGTGCCTAAACCTAACCTCAGTGGTACCTGTGCCTAAACCTAACCTCAGTGGGGCATGTTGTGCGAATGTTAATTATGGTGTCATAGGAAAAACACCAACACAATGATATCAGATGAGTCATCAATATTTGCTCTTTTTCTCACTTACCTCCATGTCACCTGCTCTCCCTGCTCTGTTGGCATCCTCATGCTCTCTCTCCCCCTCTCTCTTTACTCAGAAGGCAACAGAGTGAACATGAAAGAAATATTATCAGTAAACAAGTGGTGTTTCTTGCCATGATTTCTTTTCTTATTTTCTGAGGTTGCCCAAAAAACTGCCGAATGTCACTGCCACCCTTCCTCTTGCTCATGATGACACTCACTGTGAATGAAAGCTGACTGTAATAAAACAAATAAACGAATAAAACTGCCTGCACTTTAATCAAACAAACACTAATAATGCTATTTATCATATGTAAGTACAGCTATACAGTACACTATAGTTGTCACGCCCCCGCCTCCGCGATCACGCAGAGGCGGGTTCTCGCATCCCTGAGCCTGTCACACACCTGTCCCTCCTCCAATCCCACACCTGTTCCTAATCCGCAATCACACACCTGCTCCCGCTTACCTCGTTACCTGCAGTATAACCACAGAGCCCTGTCAGTCTTTCCCTGCCGGATCATGGTCGTACTTCACACGTGCCTCACAGCTATCTCCGAGTCTTTGTTACGTTTGGATCTCCCGTGTACCGAATCGTTGCCTGTCCCCGATTACTCTGCCTGCTCCCCGCCTGCACTTCTGCTGTCAGCCTGTGTGTCGACCTTCCAACCCGTCCCTGACGACTCTGCCTGTTACCTACCTGTGCTTCTGCCGTCTGCCCGTGTACCGACCTACCGCCTGTCCCCGACTACTCTGCCTGTCTCCGGTCAGTACCTCTGCCTGTTCCAGTGTCGATCCCCTGTCGGATTCCCATCTCCCAACCCGTCTCTTCCACCTTGCCCTTCCTATCCGCGTTTGGGTCCCAACTCACGTCCGTGACAGAATGATCCGGCCAACCGAGGACCCAGCGGATCTGGATGCCATACGACAGGCGGTTGCGTCTCAGGGCGCCGAGGTGGAACAACAACAGACCGCACTCATCAACATCATGGGCAGCCTACGCGCCCTCTCGACCAGCCTCGCGGCTATTCAGGACCAGCTACGAGCTCCTGCCTCGCCACTCGCCACGCCCACGCCAGCACCTTCCCTGCATCATGAACCGTGGGTTCCCACCCCGGAACGGTTTGATGGAGATCTGGGGCGCTGTCGTTCTTTCTTGTTACAATGCAGTCTGGTCTTTGCGCAGCAACCTCGGACCTACGCCACGGATTGCTCTAAGATCGCCTACCTGATCGGGTTACTCTGCGGTTCCGCCCTGGAATGGGCCTCAGCTCTGTGGGAGCGACAGGACCCAGCGACCCGGTCCTACACCGCGTTCACAGAGGAGATGCACAAATTGTTCGATCATCCGGTCCGAGGAAAGGATGCCTCCGCCCGCATGTTTGCTCTGTGCCAGGGAGAACGCAGTGTGGCTGAGTACACCATTAAGTTTCGCACTCTCGCTGCCGAGAGCGACTGGAACGGGGAGGCTTTACAGGCTGCGTACACCAATGGCCTTAACGACCAGTTGAAGGACGAGCTCGTCTCATACCCCGAACCTGACAGTCTGGATGGTCTTTTCGCCCTAACCATCCGGATGGATGTTAGGGCGATCGAGAGAGCGCAATCGAGAGAGGCGGCTGGGAGGACTCCCGTCTCCCAAGCCGGCAGACTCCCAAAGCACGGCCCCTGAATCGGTGCGTCTGGGCCGTTTCCGGATCGACGGAACGGAACGACAGCGACGAAGGGAGAGCAACAGCTGCCTGTACTGTGGTCGTCCGGGGCATTACATCGCCACATGCCCCCAGAAGCTCTCCAAACCAGCGAGCCCCAACACAGCACCTCCTGGTTCTCGTATCCCCTTTCATGCCACCCTCTGCCACAACGGCCATCGTCTGAGGATTCAGGCCCTGATTGACTCCGGGGCGGACGACAGTTTTCTGGATGCCGTCCTGGCGTCCCAGTTGGGCCTCACTATGGAACCCCTGAAGGAGGCTATAGAGGCTGTGTCCCTAGACGGCAGGCGATTGGCCAGGGTCACGTCCCGGACCGAGCTGGTTCAGATAGAGCTCTCCGGCAACCACACCAAGACCGTCAGCCTCCTGATCACCAGTTCCCCTCACATACCGCTGATTTTGGGGCACTCTTGGCTAACCAAACACATCCCTGTCATAGATTGGACGACGGGAAGCATTGTGAGGTGGAGTCCCCGAAACGTTCAGGACCAGATCACCAGTCCCCGAACACCCGACCTGTCCGGTGTGCCAGCCGTCTACCATGACATTGGAGAGGTATTTAATAAGGAGGGCGCACGGTCGCTACCACCACATAGGCCCTACGATTGTGCCATAAATCTATTGCCCGGTTCCACGTTCCCCAGAAGTCGCCTCTACAGCCTCTCCAAGCCGGAGAGGGAGGCAATGGAGAGGTATATCAGGGAATCCCTAGATTCCAGTTGCATCCGGCCGTCCTCCTCCCCTCTGGCAGCGGGTTTCTTTTTTGTAGGGAAGAAGGACGGCACTCTTCGTCCCTGTATTGACTACCGTGGTAGTCAAAGACATCACCATAAAGGATAAATACCCCCTCCCTCTGATGAACACCGCCTTCGACTCTCTCCAGGGGGCCACCATTTTCTCTAAACTCGATCTCTGAAATGCCTACCACCTGGTGAGGATCAGGGAGGGGGACGAGTGGCTCACCGGATTTAATACGCCTATGGGACACTACGAGTACCTGGTGATGCCGTTCGGCCTTACGAACGCACCAGCGGTGTTTCAGCGCTTTGTTAACGACGTCCTGGGGGACATGATTGGGCGCTTCGTTTTCGTATACTTGGATGACATCCTTATTTTCTCCCGAGATCAGTCCGAACACGTCCAGCACGTGAGGCAGGTTCTCCGTCGTTTGCTGGGGAACCGGTTGTACGTAAAGGCAGAGAAATGTGAGTTTCACGTCCCGACCATCTCTTTCCTTGGCTACATCGTCTCCAAGGGGGAGGTGAGAATGGACCCGTCAAAGGTGGAGGCAGTATTGGGGTGGCCACAGCCGGCATCTAGGAAGGAATTACAATGGTTCCTTGGATTCGGCAACTTTTACCGTAGATTCATCCGGAACTACAGCCGGGTAGCAGCCCCATTGACAACTCTGACTTCCTGTGCCAAGCCTTTTTCCTGGACCCCGGAGGCGGAGGAAGCCTTTCGGGACCTGAAGGCTCGATTCACCTCGGCCCCGGTCCTCCCCCAGCCGGACCCTTCCCGCCAGTTCGTGGTTGAGGTGGACGCCTCGGACGTGGGGGTGGGGGCAGTTTTATCTCAACGTGCCCCTGAGGACGGAAAGCTCCACCCCTGTGCGTTCCTGTCCCGACGTCTGACACCTGCCGAGGCAAATTATGACGTCGGTAACCGCGAGCTGCTGGCCGTTAAGATCGCCCTGGAGGAGTGGTGTCACTGGCTAGAGGGAGCAGAACAACCCTTCCTGGTTTGGACGGACCACAGGAACCTGGAGTACATACGGTCCGCCAAACGGCTCAACTCCCGCCAGGCCCGATGGGCCCTGTTCTTTGACCGTTTTCGTTTCACGCTGACCTATCGTCCTGGATCACAGAACGGTAAGCCAGACGCACTGTCCCGCATCTTCACCAGAGAGGTGGAGTCATGCGCTCTGCCCGATCCTATTCTGCCCAAGGGGTTTGTGGTCGGTGCTGTCCTTTGGAAGGTCGAAGAGGCGGTTAGGACAGCCCTTCTGCGCAACCCTGGACCCGGAAACGACCCTCCGGACTGTCTGCACGTGCCTGAATCCGTCCGGTCGGCGGTGTTGGAGTGGGAACATGCGTCCAGGCTTACGTGCCATCCTGGCTTGGCGCGGACGATGGCGTTCCTCAAGCGGCGTTTTTGGTGGTCCTCCATGCGGGAGGACGCACGGCAATACATATTCGCCTGCCCCGTTTGTGCACAAAACAAGACCTCCACTCGGCCCAGCCCTGGTCACTTATGCCCCCTGCCCGTCCCTCGTCGCCCCTGGTCCTATCTGTCCCTTGATTTCGTCACTGGCCTGCCCCACTCCGAAGGCAACACGGTCATCCTTACCATCGTCGACCGTTTCAGTAAGTTCACCCGATTTCTTCCTCTTCTCAAACTCCCCTCGGCGAAGGAGATGGCGGCAACTCTGGTCAGAGAGGTGTTCTGTATATGTGGCCTGCCCACCGACCTGGTTTCTGACCGGGGTCTGCAATTCATCTCGGCGGTGTGGAGATCCTTCTGTCTGGCCATCGGCGCCACCGCTAGCCTCTCTTCCGGCTTCCACCCTCAGACAAACGGACAGGCTGAGAGGGCTAACCAGACCCGGGAGACCACCTTGCGCTGTCTGATCTCTGCTAATCCCACTACCTGGTCCTCCCATTTGCCCTGGGTGGAATACGCCCACAATACCCTTCCCACGTCTGCGACTGGCATGTCCCCGTTTCAGTGCCTCTTCGGTTTCCAGCCCCCGTTGTTCCCATCCCAGGAGAGAGACCTATCAGTTCCGTCAGTACAGGCGTACATCCGCCGCTGCCACCATGTCTGGCATCGCGCCAGGGCCACACTGCTCCGATCCTCCGGGACCTACCGGACACATGCCGACCGTCGCCGCGTGCCAGCCCCATCCTATTCCGTAGGAGACAAGGTATGGCTCTCCGCGAAGAACCTGCCCCTGCGGACCGAATCCCGCAAGCTCTCTCCCCGATACATCGGACCCTTCACGGTGGAACGCGTCATCAACCCCGTGGCGGTCCGGTTGAAACTGCCTCCGTCCCTCAAAGTCCACCCAACCTTCCACGTGTCCTGTCTCAAATCGGTCCGGATCAGTCCACTCCTTCCTCCTCCTCCTCGGCCGCCCTCTCCTCAGATCATTGACGGGGGTCCTGCGTACACGGTCCGTCGCATCTTGGATTCGAGGCGTCGGGGTCGTGGTTACCAGTACCTGGTGGACTGGGAGGGGAATGGACCCGAGGAGCGCTGCTGGATCCCCAGTCGCCAGATTCTGGACCCCTCTTTGCTCCGGGACTTCCACCGTCGGCAGCCGGGCGCCCCAGGTGGTCCGCCTGGGGGCGTCCGTCGGGGGGGGAGTACTGTCACGCCCCCGCCTCCGCGATCACGCAGAGGCGGGTTCTCGCATCCCTGAGCCTGTCACACACCTGTCCCTCCTCCACTCCCACACCTGTTCCTAATCCGCAATCACACACCTGCTCCCGCTTACCTCGTTACCTGCAGTATAACCACAGAGCCCTGTCAGTCTTTCCCTGCCGGATCATGGTCATATTTCACACGTGCCTCACAGCTATCTCCGAGTCTTTGTTACGTTTGGATCTCCCGTGTACCGAATCGTTGCCTGTCCCCGATTACTCTGCCTGCTCCCCGCCTGCACTTCTGCTGTCAGCCTGTGTGTCGACCTTCCGACCCGTCCCTGACGACTCTGTCTGTTACCTACCTGTGCTTCTGCCGTCTGCCCGTGTACCGACCTACCCCCTGTCCCCGACTACTCTGCCTGCCTCCGGTCAGTACCTCTGCCTGTTTCAGTGTCGATCCCCTGTCGGATTCCCATCTCCCAACCCGTCTCTTCCCCCTTGCCCTTCCTATCTGTGTTTGGGTCCCAACTCACGTCCGTGACAATAGTACGAATATGCAGTAAATGAAAGCTGCTACTGTCTACATAAATCACACATGCAGCGCAACATAAATGTTTGACACTTCACTCAGACTTCATGTGGGCTTTCTGACAATTATAACAAAATAATGAAATTAACGTTAGTTGAATACAACCATGATGATGAGCACCGTTCCTGGTCGCTGGGTGAATGAGAGGCTAATTAACTTTCCAGGCAACTTAGACATGATAGCTAACATTAGTGAAGGTTGATTGATTAGCACTCGCAAATCGGCCCGTTTTGACCAAAAATGTTTGTTTCCACTCTACGCAACTACTGACACTTTTTAGAAAAATCTTTTTCATTTCCACAATTACAGTTCCAGCGCGAAAGGAGTTGTTGACGTTAAGACTAACACAGTCGACAGTGATAAAGCCTACGCAACACTCAAATTACACTCTAGTTTTCCACTAATACATTGGAAAGTAATTAAATAGTTAGACAGTACACAACACAGTACAGTGTTTGACATTGTTTGTACCTACTAACAGTGGTCGAGCAATGGCTTCTGCAGGGGTAGGGCAATACCACTTAGACAAACCACATGCAGAACTGCAGTAAGCCGTAGTACTAGAACCGGTAGTAATAATAATGGCAGTGTGTTAAGTTTAGGTATGATTATGATTACAATTGCTAATGATTATTTCGAGCGGTGGTGCGTGCTTGCCTGTCGTAGCATAGCACGCACATTTTTATTTTATTTATAAAATAAAAATGTGCGTGGGGAGGGGGCATTGTGATTATGTTTGAATATTGAGATGGATGTGTCCCCGCAATATATATTATAATTAATTGAGGTACTTGAGGTACAGAATGCTCATCTTACGCAGGCATTTGGATTTTCTGGGTCAAGTCATTTTAGTTTTTGCGCAAATTTAACCAATTGGTCCTTAATACTGACCTACCACTTTAAAACGCTGACTTTGTCTCGTATTTTTACATTTTGCCATGTTTTTATGATGGAATATTCCAACTGAAGTGCCAACCGCTCCGGCATGTGACAGAGAACTGTTGGTCAGGTGCACAGATGTGGTGACATCTGTACCGGGACCTCAGACCCTTCACACATCACCTGGATGATGTAGTACCAGCCTGACAGAGCGGAGAAAAACATCTGTCCAGAAGGAGCATGGTCAGTGTGTTCTCAGCAGGTGGTACCTGGGCAATGCCATGTGGGCAGTACTGGGATAGAATGGTGGCAGGTGGAGCGATGACAGAGGGCTGCCTTGAATAAATTTAATGACCCTAGTGGAAGATAAATCCACTTTACCAGATGAGCAAATTTCAAGCCTTGTCAGATACAGCGAGAGGCACCATTTTGTAGAGAAGAGAGAAAACACTACTGTCTGTGTGAAGGCTGTCCGAGATTTGAACCTTCTTAGAGAGGATATCTCAATATCTGTTTCGACAAAGGGTGAAGAGATCGGCCTCTGTAAAGCAACTGTGCAGACTAACAATGTGAATTTCATTGGGGGTATTAGTAGTTCTGCTCTAAAGAAGTCAGTTTTGGATAGGTCAGAACATGGATAGGTCACAACATGGATAGGTCAAAACATGCACCAACTCACAGACATAAAGCAGATTTTAGATCTTTTTAAGCAGATTTTAAAGATGTTTAATACATGACATTAAACAACTGTATATACACACCTATCAGCCATAAAATTATGACCACTGACAGGTGAAGTGAATAACACTGATAATCCCGTTATCATGGCACCTGTCAGTGAGTGAGATATATTAGGCAGGAAGTGAACATTCTGTGCTCAAAGTTGTTGTGTTAGAAGCAGGAGAAATGGGCAAGAGTAAGGATCTGAGTGACTTTGACAAGGGCCAAATTGTGATGGCTAGACGACTGGGTCAGAGCATCTCCAAAACAGCAGCCCTTGTGGGGTGTTTCTGGTCTGCAGTGGTCAGTGCCTATCAAAAGTGGTCCAAGGAAGGAAAAGCGGTGAACCAGCGACAGGGTCATGGGCGGCCAAGGCTCATTGATGCACGTGGGGAGTGAAGGCTGGCCCGTGTGGTCCGATCCAACAGACAAGCTACTGTAGCTCAAATTGCTGAAAAGGTTCATGCTGGTACTGTTAGAAAGATGTCAGAACACACAGTGCATCATAACCTTTTGCGTATGGGGCTGCGTAGCCGCAGACCAGTCAGGGTGCCCATGCTGAACGCTGTCCACTGCCGAAAGCGCCTACAATGAACATGTGAGCATCAGAACTGAAACCACGGAGCAATGGAAGACGGTGGCCTCAACAGTTTTCCCTGATGGTATTGGCCTCTTTCAGCAGGATAATGCGCCCTGTCACAAAGCAAAAATAGTTCAGGAATGGTTTGAGGAACACAATAACGAGTTCAAGGTGTTGACTTGGCCTCCAAATTCCCCAGATCTCAATCCAATCGAGCATCTGTGGGATGTGCTGGACAAACAGGTCTGATCCATGGAGGCCCCACCTCGCAACTTACAATACTTAAAGGATCTGCTGCTAACGTCTTGGTGCCAGATACCACAGTACACCTTCAGAGGTCTAGTGGAGTCCATGCCTTTAGGGGTCAGGGCTGTTTTGGCAGCCAGAGCGGGACCTACACAATATTAGTCAGGCAGTCATAATGCTATGGCTGATCGGTGTATTTCTGGCATTGTATACTTTGGTAGAAACACAGGCGAAAGAAAGAGGCAAGAGTTCTTACTGAAAGAAAAGTGGACCAACTTGAAACCAACTGGAGGCAGCAGCCCGGACTTCAGGACCACTCCTGGCCGTGGATTACATAACGGGTTAGAAGAGTGGACCTGCTGTGCTGATGCACCACTGCATCGGATGGAGTCAGAATTCTACCCTAATCAGAAAACATTCGTAACGCCAGTCAGTCTGTTTGCCATTCAGTGTATCCGTAATCATCGTATTCACAGCACTATGAAATCCAGAACAATTACATTTCCGGAATAGCTGTTGAGCAGAAAGGTGGAATCCCAGATTCCCCCATTAATCCTTGTGTAACTGCATTCAGACAATGTGTTGTACCTTCTATTATGCATCCAGTTACATATTCCACTCAAACCCCCCCCCCACCTGCCCCCGCCCCCTCCCCCAAAATACAAATGATCTCATTTATACAAGACAAAACAATACTATTAATAATAATGTGCATGCATCTGCAATTGTCTATGAATTACCATATAAATGCATGTTTTGTGAAAAATGTCACTGTCATAACTTCATAAACAAGACCTATGAGGAGATTGTTTTTAAACTTAAATGGCAATTTGTTAACTTTATCATTAAATACATTAAGAAAGAATATTTATCCATTGTTTTTTGACACATCTTTATCCCATTGATTGCAATGTATTGAAAAAAAACATTACATCTTTTTTAAAGTCATGCATGTACAGTATCATGTCTAGCCAAAGGTAATAGAACAAACTGTCCTCAATCGTTGAAATCTAAAGATAGTATTGTTTAAATCTAAAGAAATCAACTTTATCCTCAAGAAGTCTGCTGACATTGATCTGTCTTTGATGAAGCTAGAAATCTTGTTTGGAATGTGTCCAAACTTTAAGCTGTACTAGTTGACAGTCTCTGAGGTGCTGGATTGAGTCTGTACTCACAGCAGATTCCCCTTATATTGCCCTCTCAGAAGCGAGAGGGCTTCCTGGTCCTAGTGGGACCAGAGAGCCATAAAAATGTCAGAAGAAGAGGAAATATTACCCATCATAAGGGAAAATTGTTAACCATCAGAGGCCAGGTGGCTGCTTTAGTCCTGTCAGCTGACTGAGGTGGTTTGAGTGGTTTTGGCCTGTTTGTCTTTATGAGACTGCCAGCTGAGAGAAGGCCTAGCAGTGTGACACGTTTGTCATTGAGTCCTCAATTGCACCAGATAAGGTTTAAGGGCTGTAAGCTTCTAAAGAGACACCCTAATGCCCCTTGATGGATGATAACAATTCAGAGAAAGTCCCAGAACCCTAGTCAGAAGATGATAGGGTAACCAGGCTGTCTGAGCGAAGACAGAGATGAAGAAACAGAAAGTGTAGCTGTGGTGAATTCTGACAGCGTACACTTCTTCATTCAACTTATCTTTTAATGAGGTAATGCCTGCCTACGTTAGGTAATCATCCATGAACAGAAAGTGAAACTTAATGTTCAAATTGCACGAAGAAAGCCAACTAAATTCCTTTCTATAACATTTATTTCAGTCACATTACCAGGCAAGTTCTGGTGCTTTGACGAATGTACTAAATATGGTGCCGTGCAATCATAAACATTTGAAATCATTTACGTTTACCATCCTAGAACTTCTAGATATATTTTACGTTTTGAAACTCTGTAAGAGCAAGATAGACGTAGACATGCAATAAAATATGTAGATATTCTTTTTCCAACCCTTGTGTGTCAGTATGGATGGACAGACAGACAGACAGTCGGACAGATTGACAGACAGACTCTCATTCCGCTCTCTGGCCCTTCTTGCGTGGATGCAATCGGTTTGATCTGAATTTCAATCCCTAATCTATTGTTTCCCATCCCATCATATCCTGTCATCTCTGCCCACCAAACCTCATAGGATACCTAGTCTAGCTCTTATCTCTCTGAGCCCATGCTCAGCCTAGACAGGCCCTCTATCTTGCTTGACAGATACAGCACAGATACACACTGACAAAAACAATCCGTTGCTCCATCTTACACCTGGATCTATCCAGGAGCTTTCTCCGACAAGAAGAATTCACAGTTTTAAGAGTTATACACCTGACTTTCATGTCATAGCCTAGAAAGGATTGGATGTTCACAAGTGACTTTATGTGACGTCCTCTGCATCGTCGTTATTTCTAATTAAACGTGTGATTTTATCTTAAATACTCACAGATCACTGGTTCCGTGAGGAGTTGAGTGTTCAGCCTTCAAACTCGCTGACATGACAACGTGCTATAACCTGTTATAATACTGTCATAGCACCATCATGACACAATGTGTAGACTTGTTGTAAAATATTGTTAAATATTGACACTACAAAAGTGTCACAACTCACACAGCTTACAATCCAAGGCAAACCATTCAATCAAACACCTAACTTGTAAATTAATTAAACAAAAAAGTGTTATTGGGGCATTTTTTGTATTACTTTTCACTACTTTCAGAATTGTATTATGTATGATATCTGAATAACTAGCTAGAATAGCCTGTATTCAATCATAGAGTATAATTGGGAGAGTGCTAACAATGTTTGAGTTACAGTACCCACCACAGTAAAGTCAAATTTTTAATGTTTGCTGTACATTCAAGCTTATGAAAATACAAACAAAAGATGTAGATGTGGCAAAAGTACAGAATGTCACTATTTATTTCTGTACATCTCAAAACGTATATGTTATGCCAATTAAGAATAACAGCACGGTCAGAATTCGATCCCCCAATTTCCTGTGGGCGTAAAAATTGGGACATTTGGCTAACAAGTGTTTCTAATTGATCAGGTTTTTCCCTGTTCCTTTGATTGTTCATACATAAAACAGCTGCTAATGTGTAGTCTAATTCTTTTGATTTTGCTTTTATAGTCTGTGTTTGGTGTCCTGGTGTCCTGAAAAAGAAAGAAACCTCTGGTGTGCTCAGCAATCGGCAACAACCAGGTCAGTCAAGGAAAACAAAAATTTATGACCTAAAAATGAGCAAAGCTGAGGCAAAACCCTAAAAAAAGTTTTAAAGTATTTTCCAGTCCATGTCAAGGTGTTCTACAAGCCATGATTAGGTGGTTTCACAACACACAATGTAATAATGGAAATCACTCAGCATGAGTGTGCCTCCATACTGTACCTCAGATGCTGATGCTACTGGTCTTACTACTCTGTATTACTACTGGTCTTAGTAATACAGAGCACAGCATTTTAAAAGTGTGAACTCATTTTGTCAAACAACTATAAAAGATGCTAAGTGGCTTATCCATTCATTACATTTCAATAGCATATTAATTAGATTTAGTTCAGACAGAACAGAGTGCACAAAACAAACAGACGTGACCAAGGAAGCTGAGTGCTGAATCAATTCAAACCCTCTAGGCTTTCAAATGGAGATAAGCAATTAATTATAAGACGCGATCAAAAACCTAGCCACAGTGAGACACAGCTAATTATTGATTTCCCTTTTCAAGCTGTTTTAACACTAAATTACTCTGGATTGTTCAATGAGATACTAAATGTGTAACATATTATTGAAATTTGATGTAGTTCTCCTTTACTCCGGGTCTGTTCTTTTTTACTGAAAGATTTCTGGTTTGCTCTGATGGAGCTCCATTTTTTTACTGCTCTGAATGAAACTTTTTTTGTGGCTGCCTATTTCTCTTCTCTGTCCGGGTGAGACATATTTAGATGGTATATTCTTGGTATTTACTGTGTTGTCTATTTCTTACCAATGGAATCATTGAGTAAATGGAGTTTGGGTTGACTTAAATGGTGCACATTGTAAAATAATGTTTTTTTTCCAATTATAGTGCATAATGTCTTTTGCTGACAAGCTAATAACATTCCTGTCAAATAAAGCATGAATTGTCAGAATATCAACAAGCAGCAAAAACAAGTCTGCTGCTTTATTCTGTGCAATCAGCAACCTCCTTCGGTACTAGCTGATGCAATTCCCCACATCACACCATATAAGTTGTTGCTCTGAGTATTTCCCTGCAGTCAATATTATTTTCTGCTTTCAAACATTTTAACACACAGGCCGACAGAACAATAGAGAAAAAAGAAGGATGCCCATATGGGGATATTCAGGGAAAAGGTAAAGCAACTCCGGGAGGAAATCCATTATAAAGGCATTAACTCTTTTTTAGCAAAGATATTAGGAGGCTCATCCAAAATTGTGCTTTCTTTTTAGTTTGTCTGTCTGAGGGGGAAAAATACAGAAAATAATATTGTTTCACAGTTTAAATTCCCAGGTAGCTACATTTATTTTGGGAGATCATAAATGGGAGATGTCTAATACGTAACAATTTTGTATGTAAAATTATGTTCACTATGAACATATCAGCAGGGTTATTACATTCAATATCAACACATCCCAGTGCTATTGGTCATTAATGACTCAAGATTACACTCAGTATGAACATATCAGCACTACTATTATGTTCAGTATCAACATTTCCCAGTGGTATTGGTCGTTAATGACTCACAGTTATGTTCAGTATCAACATTTCCCAGTGGTATTGGTCGTTAATGACTCACAGTTATGTTCAGTATGAACATATCCGCTGGGCTGTTACATTCAATATCAACATTTCCCAGTGCTATTGGTTGTTAAGGACCCACAATTACATTCAGTGACAACATATGATAAGTGGGTGCATTAGCTACCAGCCACCAAGAGCAGTTATGTATTAATAGTTAAATAGAGTCACTGTTCTGGTCAGGGACGGTGGGCGACTATTTCCGCAACTGACTTTCAGACCAATGGTTGCGAGAGGACTTTCAGACCAATTCCCGCGAGAGGAGAGTCAAATTTTTGTTGTGGAATTATATTGTTTAGACTGTTCTCTGTTTTTGTAAACTTACTCTTAACCTTCATCCTAACCCTAACCTCAGTACTGTGATGCCAGACCGTAACCTAACCCTAACCTTAGTACCGTGATGCCAAACTGTAACCTAACCCTAACCTCAGTACCGTGATGCCAAACTGTAACCTAACCCTAACCTCAGTACCGTGATGGCAAACCGTAACCTAAGCCTAACCTCAGTACTGTGATGCCAAACCGTAACCTAACCCTAACCTCAGTACTGTGATGTAAAACCGTAACCTAACCCTAACCTTATCCTAACCTTATTCCTAACCCTAATGACAGTACCGTCACGAGTTAACCTTAACTGTTAACCTTTAATGTAATTCAGTTTTTCATTTTTAATCGATTATGTTAAGGACCAATAGCAAAATGTTAAGGAGCAATGTAATAGTGAAACGTTAATACAGACCCTAAGGACCTATAACACATGGGATATGTTGACACCAAATGTACTGTAATTGCACCGATTTATGGTCATCCTGAGCCATATTGTGGTTTGCAAGTTAGTGGTATATGCACAAAACCCCTGAGAGGTACAGTTGGATTATGTGGCCCCTTAGATAAGCTTTGTTTCCCATAGTGATTTTGGGAGTGTTCTACATTGTTGTTACTTTTAAATAAAGTGTGATTTTATCTTCAATATTCACAGAGCACCGGGCTAAGCCTCCACACTCTCTCAGTCAGCCCAGTGTCACAGTAAAAAAGTAAGTGGCCTGTGATCTGAGATTACCAAGTCGTGGTACTTTGTACCATAGGTGCAAGGGAAGAATTTTGCAATGAGCAGAAAGCAATCAGTAGACATGTAAACGTGACACATGGAGTGGATAGTTTGCCTTTCTTGTAACAGTGATAGGCAGAGGTAATGGACACACAGGTTGTGTTTAGGGCCCTGGAAGGCATTTCATCGACCGCTTCAGAAGGGTGAGGGGAGGTGGTGAAGAGAAATCACATTCAAAAGACAAACCCCTTTTATGGGGAGACAGCTTCACCTCTGTGGCGGCATACGGTGGAGGTTTGGGTGGAATGAGTGCTGGTGGTAGTGATTTTGGCGGCCCCGGCACCCTCCAACTCCTGGCCATCTTCCTCCTCCTGCGTCTTGCAGCCCTTCCTGGTTCCACATTGGTTCTTCTGTCCTTAGCCACAAGATGCTCCCTGGTAGCCCTGAAATTCTGGAAGCTACCAGCATTGTCTGTCGGGGGCGTTGGTGCGTCAGTGACCCACGGGGTACGGGCACGTTCGCACCACAGTATTAAGGAGTTCACTTGCGTGAATTTAACCCCAGAGTGAATTCAACCCCAGTAAGACTAAACCAGGTAAAATCAAAGTATCAGTCGTGGTCCTTCTGATCCTCATGAATCCCTGGTCTTTTTCAGATACAAAGTATATAACACAGTATGTTAGGATCTGGCCCCAAGAGCAGTATCAGTTTTCAAAGTTTTAGTAATCCTCAGTTATTCAATTGAATGGTGTTAATTTCAGGTCTCTCAACTCATTCCATGGAGGGTTGAGTGTCTGCAGGTTTCTGCTCCTCACTTGCTGATTGAGGTCAATGGTTAGTTAGGCATCTCTTGCTTGTCTAGGTCTTAATTGGACGCACTGAATGAAAATAACAAATGATACACTCCATCGAATGAAATGTATCAACATGGGTAAGTATGATCTGCACAGCTTTGGGGCCGACACATCCTACAGTAAGAGCACTTCTGACACTGTTTACACTTTCAGTAGGTTTTGCTCTGTTTTCTTGAAATGAGCTCTCCCTCAAGCTCGATTGGAGGTTTCAGAGAAGATACAAGTATATCACCATGACAACTGTGTGGGAAAGTGTTTGTTAGAATAAAACAAATGCACAGAATGTTTAAGGAAGCTGCCCGGCATCCTATCTGGATGGACTGAACCTCAACGTACCTCATTCAATTATTATTTAGCATGTCTGATAAATGTTACGGTTGCATACATTTTAGCGGAAGGTGTTCATACAACACAATTCCAATAAGAATTGGAATTGGATCAAAACACCTGGGGTGACATCTGGGGGCTGGATGGTTGAAAAGTGGATTGTTAGCTGAATAGAGCAATGTGTTTTGCGGCATTAAAGGAGCCAGTGGTTTAATGCTAAGACGTGTTCAACTACAGCAGCACATTTCCATGAATTCCCCCCGGCCATTAAATTAGAAATCAGTAAGAAGTGTAGAGAAAAACATTGAAGGGTGCGAAAACGACTGCAAGGAAAGCAAAAACCTTAAAAGGGAAATCCCACCATTTTGGATATGCAGCCTTTTTTCACTACTTGTGTGTTGTTCCCACTGGCGTAGCTGTCAGGGGTGCAGGAGGTTTATAAAATGCCCTGTGTTCAGCCATTGCAGAGGCCATGCTAACTTGGCAAACAGTTTTCTCTGGAACCAATATTATATACATAAAAACGTTTTTGTTGATGAACAAAAATGTTTGTTCATCAACACCAACAAGCACAGTGACATTCAAGGCCACATGTAAAACTGGATGAACTTTAACCCTAAATTTCTTCCCTGCATGACACAAACTGGCTATTTTAAATGAGACTATATTCTGTCTGAATATGAGCTGTCAAGGGCTTTAAATGGTCCAACGGTAAAGCCTTTGCAGTCAGCTGTGTCACTGAGAGAACGTTTTGAATCCCTCTGAGGGATCCCATGGAGGGTGATGAAATTGGATTCGGAGGAATTGGATCTCGTGGATTAGGTGAGAACATGGGTGAAAAATGAAAATATAACATGATCTGTTACACCAGTTGCTATTTTGCATTAGAATGAAGTTATGGTAAATAACTATCAAGAGGTTAATTTCTGTTCGTTCTTTATTTTTTAAACATACTACTTTATGTACAAGAAAGTGTTTAAATATAAAGTATTTTAAGATAAAGAAATGGCTGACTGTATTTTTTACGCATTTTGAAATTAATTTTAAAAACTGCTGAGATTTTGTTATATTTCACATATCTGATATTTTTCACATATTTATATATAAATATAAATAGCCAACACTAATGTAATTATTATTATAACCTGATTGAATTTACGCAATAACACGAGCAGGTCTGAGGAGTATCTGGACCATGCAATATGTATGTGCCCAGTGGAGACAGCAGCCTATATAATAAAGCATCCTTGTCTTTTATAGTTCCACAACAGCATCTGTGGGTTCTCCCAACAACCTCTCCCCCACTAACTTCCTACATGAGAAACAAAACCCCTAATCTCTTTTCTCTATCTATTTCTACCTCTCGCTCTTGTTTCATTTCCCTGCATTGTGGCTAAATAAAACATTTCACTGTTAGTTTACACCTGTTTTTACAAAGCATGTGATAAATACCATTTGTTGTGATTTTTAGGATTTGTGACAGGCGCACCAGCAATGGATATAAAGCTTAATAACATGTATCACAGCACAGAATGAGGTTTGGTTTAGGAAGTGGATATCAATTCTGGGGTGCACAACCATTCCTGTTTCCTGCAAGATAAGCAATTAGTCTGTGTCAGTGATGCTTACGCTTACAGGCAACTCATCTCAGGCAGCGTCACCCCTGGGAACGATGTTCATTTACCGAGTGCAGCCCTGTGTGTGTGCGTGGCATTATTGCAAGGCATTATTGTTAGAATTTGTGTGTGTGTGTGTGTGTGTGTGTGTGTACATTAACATGGGTTCTGGTGAATGTGTGTACTTGCATTTCAATTAATAGATGGAGTGTTTCATCGTGTGCTCACGTGCACACCTATGAGGAAGGGGCTGCCGGGCCTCGCTGCATGCATTGGTTGCTCCTGAGGCCCAGGCTATGCAGCCTAGATTTTCCCTTAGTTCAGTTCATTGGTTGCTCCTGAGGCCCAGGCTATGCAGGCTAGATTTTCCCTTAGTTCAGTTCATTGGTTGCTCCTGAGGCCCAGGCTATGCAGCCTAGATTTTCCCTTAGTTCAGTTCATTGGTTGCTCCTGAGGCCCAGGCTATGCAGCCTAGATTTTCCCTAGTGTAGTTTAGGCAGTTGTAGCCTGGGGCGGGGAGATGTGACTCTCTCCAATACTGAGAATGAAAAGCAGTGATGTTGTTCTCTGCCTGAAAAATGGAGATTCCCGCAAAGAATCCATGAACATTGGCAAACGGCTCAGTTTATCCCAGCCGTGAGATGCCAAGCAATAAACCCACGGTCACTCTGTTTCTCAGGTTGTGACTGTCGTGTTTCTGAGTGCGCGTGTGAGTGTAGGTGTGTGTCGGTGTTCACGTGTGTGCGTGTGTTCAAAGTACTATCTTCTGAAGTCAAATGGCACATTGTCAAAGAGTCAATTAAATCCAGAGTTGTTTGATCTGGCCCCACAGCGTGTCCTCTCAGGGCATACTGCATCCTACACAACCGGATAATGAGCTTGCCACATCAACATTTTACTTTTGAATTTCATTCATTTTAAAATGAGTAACATTGTTTGATATTGATGTGTTATTTTTTTTGGCATCACTACGAGAGCTGCAGTGTCAAATTGTAGGAATTAAATCATCCAAGTCTGAGAGAGCCTGAGAGAACCTTCCTTGGGTCCAAAAGGATGCCTCAGTATACGATTCCGGCCGACCCTTGGCCCCGATCACATAAACTAATGCAACGTAAACAATAAGCACTAAGATGGGACAGACCGACCCTGAAAATGCATCTATTGGAAGTGATACAACCATGGATTTACTTATTTAATCATTTAAACGTGATGCTTTTGGTCAGTGACAGTTGTCTCTCAATTGTTTTTATGTATAATGTGTGATTTAAATGTGGATAAAACACTAATAACACAGACATTAAATGTATTACAGTTTTTTCTGATTGCTTAGGCACTATCTTTGAAACTATAGGCTGTTTTTGCAAAACTCTACACACAACCACAAAACCTTACACCAAACCAGCAAAACACTATACATCTCTTGCAAAAAGCAAACAATTCTTGCAAAGCTCAAACTCTATAAAAAAGTGTGTTTGCATCAATAGTACAGTACCCACAAACCATCATTTGAATGAGCACACGAGGCACCAACTACAGTACACACTGATAGTATAAATGAAAAACACTTGTTGCTTTTGCTTTTTCTGTGTGCAGGGCATAGCAGATTGCAGTAAAGTTTTGTCATACATGTTGTAAACACAGAGGCATCCAAATGTGTAAAGTATGGATGTTTACTGTATTCCGAACACACTATCAATTCAAAATATGGTAAAATTTTATTTTTTTCAAAATGTTCTAACACTCCTCAAACAACAAAAGTGCAGTAGAAGAAAACAAAAACATTAAGTGCTAGAAAAAAAAGAACAGAAAAAATTAGGTTACATCTCGCCTTTGTGGGCCTGGCCATAAGACTTCATCCACATCACATGTGATTTTGTCTTGCATTAGGCAGTGTGGAAAGTATTACCTGGAGTGCCATATCCAGGCCTGGCATGTCCCCTGATGGACGTCTCCACAAGAGTCCTCCATTGCCTATAGAAGAGGGATGCGTTGGTGGGGCTGGCGATCATACACCCTCCAATGCCATGCAGAGAAGAATTCTCCAATAGGATTCAAGAACAGAGAGTATGGGGGAAGATTGAGTGCGATGAAAAGGGGATGACCTGTGAACCAGTTGTGGACCACAGCAGCCCAGACGATAACATACCTGTGCAATGGAGGAGGTCTGCAGCGATTTCACTGCAGAGGCCATAGATGGATCCACCATGCTTGGAGCGGTTCCCCTGCTGCTTGTCCAGCGAACACATTAGTTGTGATGTGGATGAAAACATGAGGTCAACTCAACATGACAATGCCTGAGGTTTCAGTGTTTTCTTTTCTCTCCATTCATGTGTACTGTACAGTACTGTAACTTTTTGTTGCTTTATGATATAAAATGTATTAGTGTTATGAATAAATGCATTTTTATATTTTTGGGTGGTCAGGATCAAACTTTATGTAAAATAAAGTTATTTATGATTCTTTTTTGTAAAATTCCGGGCTTGAAAGACTTGATGTCCCTGTCCAAAGTCCTCCTGGTTGTGTTGCTTTCTCCTCACCTGGATTAAGTTTTATAGACTCTGGACACAGCCCACATGCATTTACTAATTATTAAAACTTGTATTCTTAAAATGTTCACCCGGCACAGCCAGAAGAGGACTGGTCCCCCCTGCAAGCCTGGTTCCTCTCTAGGTATCTTCATCAATTCCAGCCCTTTTTTTTTCCTAGACACTGTGCTTCAACATTGTTGTTGCTTGCTCCTTGGGGTTTCAGACTTGGTGTTTTGTAAAAGCACTTTGTGACAACTGCTGATGTAAAAAGGGCTTTATAATAAGTTTGATTGATTGATCGATTGATTGTTTTTGTTTTCCCACATGAATCTTCCATTTTGAGTAAAATCTTTCTACACACAGTGTTTTAATGCTCAGCGAGTGCAACAGATATGATGTCTGTGTGCATGATTCTGACCCTATTATTTGATTTTGAGGGCAGTGTGTAAAGTTTTTAGGCCAGAATTTCATTTTTCCCTGTGTGTGTGTAAGGTTTTGGAGATGTGACTTTTTATAATGTGCTTTGTGTTAACAATATAGGGATATTGGAGTATTATTCAGAGAACAGTGCATATTCAATTGTGAAAAACTGTAAGCTTTTCTAGAGGAAACTGGGTATTGAGAGGATGGAGTGTGCCTGAACAGCAGAGGGTCCAGAATCAAACCCATGCTGCTGTCATGTGTGTTTGCCGGAGGAAGCAGCCTAGACCGCTGAACAACCATTGGCTACCTAATGAGCCCTTCCAATCAATGTTCCCGGGGAAATGGGACTCTGCATCAAAAGGACGATTTGGGCTTCTTAAGCAAGGGCAGCATTGTTGTGAAAGCAAACATCACGTTGACTCATGGCAGTGGAGAAACACACAATGTGTATCATAGGCTCTAATCACAGATATTGGACAGACCTCAATTCCAGCCTACGCCTGCGGGCAACCACTTGCTAAAAACAGATTTGTAATTAAAAACGTCCATGTCTCTTCAACACATAATGAGCCTAATGAGATCTCCAGCTATTCACTTTGATCTGTCAGTTATATGTTAAGTTTTCCTCCATTCGGCTGAATGACAGCTCAACACAGTCTTAGTAGTAGTCTAAAAGACGACACTATTCATTCAGTCATTCAACAACAAATAATCATAACAGATATAATACCATAGTCCCACAATTGTATGTGAACATCTTAGATTAAAGCTAGATTATTTACTTTGGCAGCCTGACCAATTCATCTTTTAAGCAGGGAGCTTTGGCTGCAGAATTTTTCGTGCAAGATTGATGAGCTGTATATGAAAAACCACAGTGACTATCCTTTCAACTAGCCTACAGTATATCTAACAAAGTATAATAGCAGAAGAATCAGCCGTAATTAGCATTGTCCAGAGGACCGAACACTAATGACTTCTTCCCACTCTTCTGTTTAATCCGGCACACCTTCGCATCTGTCCAAGACTGAAGGGCTTGCTCCTGAGTGATTCACATGGCACAGAGTAAGGACATACAGTGCCCTCCACAATTACAGGGACAGTAAGCATTTTTTTCTCTGCAAGCACTGCAAGGCGCTAACCACTAGCTAGTTTTAAAAACAGGATGGCTAAGTTACAGTATGTGAAGGAGACTGCCGAGAACTGGGAAAAGAAATTGTGGACAGGCGAGACAAAGATTAACGTTTACCACGTTTTATGTCAAGAGGAAAGACTGGAGATAAAAGCTACACATCATACCACATCACCCTTGAAATATGACATGCACAGCATGGCTGCCACTTGTCTTGGTGAAACACTTGGTGATACCAGATTAATTCGTTATTTGTACAGGAACAAAAATGCATGCAAAAAAATTTTCATCCTCTTAAGCACTGTCCAATTAGATGGGGCGCTTTTGCGAACTGCCATCTTCAGGTCTCCCCAAAGATGTTAAAAAGGTCCGGGCTTTGACTGGGTCACTCAAGGACATTCACAGACTTGCCCTAAAGCCACGTCTGCATTGTTAGGTTGCTGTTGGGATGAAAGAGGAATCTTTGCCCAAGTCTGATGTCCTGTAGGTTCTGGATCAGGTTTTCTTCAAGGACCTCTCTGTATTCTGCTCTGTTCATCTGTCCCTCGATCCTGACCAGTCTCCCAGTCCCTGCTGCTGAGAAGCATCCCTATAGCCTGATTCCATCACCATGTTTTGCCATACGCATGGTGTTCGTAAGGTGATGAGCAGTGCCTTGTTTTCATCGGATGTAGCGCTTAATATTCAGTTTGGTTTTGGTGGCATCAGACCAGAGAATCATTTTCCTCATGCTCTCAGAGTCCTTCAAATTGGATGTCATGTGTGTTTTACTTACGAGTGGCTTGCATTTTGTCACTTTGCCATGGCTTTGTTTTTGCACTGACATGCACTGTGTAGGACCTTATACAGGTGTGTGCCTTTCTAAATCATGTCCATTCATTTGAGTTTGCCACAGGAGGTGTCAAATCAAGTTCTCTTAAAGATAATCAAAGCACACAGGACGCATCTGAGATTAATTCGGTGCCTCGTGGCAAAGGGTCTGAAAACACATGAGATATTGAACTTTTTATTTTAAATAAATTGCCATACATTTCTAAAAATGTGTTTTTGTTTTGTCATAATCAGGTATTGTGTGTAGATTAAGAGCAATTATACAATAAGTCTAGGTTTCTGATGAAAATAAAAAGTGGAGAGAGTAAAGGAGTCTTTGGAGAAAGTGAAGGAATGTTTTCTGAAGGTATGGTACTGTACATGCAAAGGATTGGTGTTTACCTTGATCATCATCAGAAAAACAGGGAGGACAATACTGGTAAGAAGTTGGTGATTACATTTACCAAGCTTGGTTTGCTCAGGCAGTCTAGTACGGTTGCCTTTTAGTGTTGGTATAAAATTCAAGCTCCTTGGTGATTTCGGTGGACACCATTCACTTCATAAAATAAAAAATTCAAGCTCCTTGGTGATTTCGGTGGACATCATTCACTTCATAAAATGTATTTTGCTTCCAGAACATCTCAAAGTTGTCTGCAAAAGTTATTCCCATGGACTTTCAGTAATCCTGCAGCCAGATGTGAAATGCCAGGAGCCTGCTAAATTTTTTGATGCTGTGATCCAGGAAGGGCAAAGGGCCAGAGATAATTGGTTGTTTCTTTGTGGCAAGGAGAGACTCAATCAGTTCCTTAAAATCTTTTTTCAACTATTCAGCGCTGCCCTTCCTAATGATGTTTTGCGGGAGGGAGGAAATTGCTTCTGTCCGTTGCGCAGCAATTCTCACAATGGTTTAGTGGCATTACCCCAAAACTAAAACAGGGAAAAACTGAAAAAAACTTTAAAACAAACTTTAAGACATATTTTACATCTGGGTATCACAGATGACTATGACATCTGTAGTTGTCCTTGCTATTTGTCTTTATCGTTCTGATGTTTTGGGTTTTGTATGCTTAGATCCTTTATTTTCTTTATGTGGTTTTACTGTTTTGGAATTTCGTTGTGTAACTTGTGTTTTCAGTGTTGTTTTTGAATGCAGCCTTTCTCCTATATTAGTAGTATGAGTTTCACCTGTGTTTTTGGTTCTCCTGTGCTCCCTTATACCTATATAGTTCTGTTCTCTTTTATAGCCCTGTGTGAGGTATTGATTGTCTTTCGCCAGCATACTGAGCCTGTTGTTTAGCGGTCTGCTTAGAATCCTAGCATTTAGATATTCAGTGTTTGGACCTTAGCTTTGATACTTGACTACAGTACTTCGCTTTAGCCTTGTGATTTTGTATTGTTTGCCTCTTGATTTTGACGCACCGGTTTTGACCCCTGGGCTGTCTGTTTGGCTCTGCTTTCTGCCTTGCCCTTGCTTGGAATTGCCAGCTGCCAATAGACACAATGCTCCGCGTTTAGAACCTGCAACCCTTCACTCCGACTCATTCATTACAATAACCTTAACTGATCCAGCAAACAGCACCTGTTAAAGGCTTTACATCTTTTTTTTTTTTTAAATAATCTTTTTGACTTTATTTTTCTTTTGACTTTATTTATTATTAGAACCATCCTCGTTGGTCAGGATGTGTTTCTCCTGTTGTCCTCATTGGTCAGAAGAGATTTATCCTGTGCAGTGACACTGGAGTGTGCATATGATTCCTGATGCTCACTAAACCTAATAATACCAATATCATTTATAAGTGAGGGGCCATTTATAACTTTCATTGGGGTTTAGTCATCATTTAGCACACACTCTTATCCAGAATGATTTACAATTAGTTCGTTGCTTTTACGATAGCTAGGTGAGACAACATAGCACAGTCCAAGTATTTTTTCCTTGAAGCGATCATCAAAGTCAGTAGTAGTTGGAAAAGACAATTGCAGTAGTTATTAGAGCAAAGGCAACGTTGTTTTATTTTTTCAACACTGTGCACGGACAATGTATGTAGGAAGGTTAAGATCAGTAAATGTGCGATGTTGCTTTTTCACTCAACTCTTGATTTTGGAATTACTTATTCAGGCCAAAAGGTCTGACCATAGACAGTAAATGGATAAGTTATTTAACACTCAACGTTTGTACACTTTGTACACATCACAGGAACCCAATTTCAAAGAGGTCCTTTTACCACTGCATTATATTAAAACAGCCTAATTACATTGACTGCTCAGCACAGCTTCTTTAACCAGAACATCAGCTTTACAAAACAGACATACCCTTTATTTCCAGGGTGTGGCTAGATATCATGCCAACCAGTGGATGTTCATTTGTTTCAACAAAAATGTGCCCCAGTATTTTATTCTCAGTTTTATGACCGCTGTTTCTGTTAATTGTAAATGAATGCTACCTGACTGATTTGTAGAATAACAAGGGAAGCACGAACTTAAGTTGAAAAAGACACATGAGTAATGGCATTGCATGTTCTATTTCAGCAGTTACTTGGTACCAGATTGTAAAACACAATCTGTAAATCAGCCCTGCAAATTCAACGGATCCTTAGCCAAGTGAAAAGGTAAAATGATAGACCCAGTCAATATATCGTCCGTCGATAGTTAACTAGCTAGCAAGTTAAATAATTAAGAAGTTACCAAGGTTAGGCATTCTTGGTTCCGGAGTGATGTCATAGGCACTGATTGCAGTCCAGTTGCATCATTGCGACCCTGGATCGTATCCTGTAAGTTGTAACTATTGAGCTGTCGCTAGTGAATGTGATTAGACCGCCAGTCTATAAATGAAACCAGAAAAGGAAGCTTACTATAACGCCGCTACTGAAGGTTGAAGCCAGCGAAGTTTTCGTCTATCCAGAACAGAACCTATCTCATAATTTGGGGTAGTGAGTCCGTAAGAGACATTCGCTCTTCTTGGCCAGCCCTGCTTCCGGCAGAAATTAATACATGAAATTGTAACTTTGGCTAGGTAAGCCATAACTAATACAATATCTCTCTAAATATGAAGTGATGTTAATATGTCGTAACATGGCTGTATGTACAGTGAAACCACATGATAGATTACTTGTTTAGATTCTGACTTTCTGTTTTGTACTAATGCCGCTAGTGTAGGACATTTTGCCTTGATAGCTAGCTGATTCGACTATGCCACTTTTATTAACACATTAATACCAGTACAGGACACATCTGACACTTTGAGCAGGGTAGAACCTGTACTTGGCCTAAATCCTTGCTAGTATCAGATGTTGTGGCTCCCAGGAGGTGTGAAATATTGTGCTTCAAAATATTTTTGAAAAAACAGGGGCCAGCAACCAAACAACTAAATCATGTCCACTCATATCCAACCTTTCTAAGGAGATTTTTCTAGTCACTGTGCTTCAGAATCTTATGGCATACTCTATGGACTTTTACTCAGGGTATCTGTATTAGTTGGCAGTGCAACACAACGCGTATAGAATGCTGCTGGAGCCCAGGAATCCCACAAGGATTATACAGACGGGGGACACTAGATTACACAGGTTGCAGCCACGCATTCAGTAGTATCTGCAACAACTACAGGAAGAGGAGTGAACAGTGATAGAAAACACACACACCTCCGCTTCACAATACTTCTGCTTACCGCTGCAGCTGAAGTGTCAGGGGAGACAGAGGAACTAAGACTAATTGCTTGGCAGAGGTGAAGAAAACAGACCACAAACACACAGTTAGCAAGGCTATTACACAGATTGCACTGGGACTAATCTAAGTCCACAGTGACAGTGACAATTACTGCACAATCAGGGAGTTCAAACAGAAATGGTGAATTAAGATACAGTCGTGCTCATAAGTTTGCATACCCTGGCAGAAATTGTGACATTTTGACATTGATTTTGAAAATATGACTGATCATGCAAAAAAAAGTATTTTATTTAAGGATAGTGATCAGATGAAGCCATATGATCTCCTTTTTAAATCATAATGAGAACAGAAATCACCCAAATGGCCCTGATCAAAAGTTTACACACCCTTGAATGTTTGACCTTATTACAGACACACAAGGTGACACACACAGGTGAAAATGGCAATTAAAGGTGAATTTCCCACACCTGAGACTTTTTAAATTGCAATTAGTGTCTGTGTATAAATAGTCAGTGAGTTTGTTAGCTCTCAGGTGGATGCACTGAGTAGGTTAGATACTGTTCCACGGGGAGCAGAAAAGAACTGTCAAAAGACCTGCATAACAAGGTAATGAAACTTTATGAAGATGGAAAAGGACATAAAAAGATATCCAAAGCCTTACAAATGCCAGTCAGTACTGTTCAATCACGTATTAAGAAGTGGAAAATTTGGGGATCTTTTGATACCAAGCCAAGATCAGGTAGACCAAGAAAGATTTCAGCCAAAACTGCCAGAAGAATTGTTTGGGATACAAAGAAAGACCCTCAGGTAAGAGGAGAAATACAGGCTGCTCTGGAAAAAGACAGTGTGGTTGTTTCAAGGAGCACAATACGATGATACCTGAACAAAAATGAGCTGCATGGTCGAGTTGCCAGAAAGAAGCCTTTACTGCGCCAATGGCACAAAAAAGCCCGGTTACAATATGCCACCTATACCACCTGCAAGAATTTTGGGCCTCATAGACAACTATTACAAAAGACTGCATGCTGTCCTTGATGCAAAAGTGGGCAATACACAATATTAAGAACTAAGGGTATGCAGACTTGCAGACTAAACAGGGGTCAGTTAATTTTTTTCTTTGTTGCCATGTTTTGTTTTATATTGTGCCTTTCTGTTATGACCTACAGTTGAATGTGAATCCCATAACAAATAAAAGATGTGTTTTGCCTGCTCACTCATGTTTTCTTTACAAATGGTACATATATTACCAATTCTCCAAAGGTATGCAAACATTTGAGTACAACTGTATTAGGTTAAGAGACGGCATTTCAAGTAAATTGCCCTAGCAAGCAAATACCAACAGCACTTTATTGAATGAGAAAATATATTTTCAAGTTTTTTAGGAGCTAATGTCCTTCTAAACTGTAGAGGAGACCACCAGTGTAAACTCTGATCTTTTTTTGTTGTTGTTGATGAAAGCATGTTCACCAAGGGCATGTCAAACAAACTACAACATAGGTCACACATCAGGCATTAACAATGGATAGCCTTGAAGCCAGAATTTCTGTAATGGGTCAGTTTACTGAGCTGAGTTCCCTTTCAGTGGGTTGTTGGAATGAACTCACAATTCCCTCTGGCCAGCTAGAGTCAAGTCAGCCAACATGGGAAACGGCACCGGGTGAAGAGACAGAGGCAGAGAAAAGAGAGAAAAAGGCTTCTGAGATTATAGTGGAGACGGTGTCGCCATTATAATTGTTTGCTCCTGTCAATGTGTTCATTCAAAGCCCGTAGACTTTATGCAATAGTGTGTGCAGACACCTGTTTAGCGTACACGCAACATCTGCAAGAAGCAATCAGTGGAGAGATTAGGCACCGCTCACATTATTCAAGGCACATACATAAATATCAACTTGTACTCTACTTGTGGTCCCACTCCCGTCTGTGACAGTGCACTTATGAATTTGGACATGTCTATAGGGCCATCTAATTTTGTAGTATTTCTAGTAGGGAATTCTAGTGTTCTAGTAGAGCAAACGTACCTTTTTTTTTATATAATTGAGAGAAAACCTCTCCTTATCAGAACACTGTAGCGATAAATGTGAGATAACAGTCAATAGACAGCTCTGATCTGCATCCATGAATTAAAGAGGTGAAATGGTCCCAGTTCTTATTATTTTTGGTATGATTCATTTTTTATTCAGCAATTTTCATAGTAGGACATTTTCAGTAGAAGGCAATATCTTATAGAACGGTAAGTACATACAGTAGATCAGGATAAATGTGTAGAGGAAATTGAAGCCATTTCAGGGCATCACTTTTAAAGCTCTTCCAGGAAGGACACAGAAGATAACTGAGAAAACTAAACTGCCTGTCCCCTGCCGAGCATTGTGTTCAGAAGATAGCTCAGACAACTAAACTGCCTGTCCCCTGCTGAGCATTGTGTTCAGAAGAGAGCTGATACAATTAGACTGCCTGTCGCAGAAATGGAAACAGAGAGTAGACACTGTTTAAACACTGAGCAACACTGAGCGGTTAGACTTAAGATTAAGGTCCAGCCACCACTTGAATGAATTCTATTCCCACAAACATGTTCAGTTGTCAAGCTCTAATCAAGGACAACCTCAAGTGCACGTCGTGGTGTGTGTGTGTGAGAGAGAGAGTGTGTTGGGGGGGTGCCGGAGGGGTACTGGTTTTGGAAGCGGGCCACCCATTTGACCTCTGCATGGAGCAGGTCTTCGCTGACTTGGTACTGAAATACCAGCCCCATGCATGTGTCGCGCCTGAGCAGCCTAGGCTATCGCCGCAGACTTGAGCTTCTGGCGGTCGGTAGCCCAGGCCAGTGCAGTCTGGCTGCGTGTGGCCATGAAATCGGAGGCCTGAATAAAGCCAAATCAAAGAGGTTGGCATTGTATGGGTCATAGACGGCCTTTCTTTGTGGTGAAGATGGTGTTACATGTGTCTCTGAGTGTTCACGCACATAACGACCTTCATAGTGTTTGAATCGCATTGAAACATTTTTATTTGGTCCTGGATACATGTAAATGAAGTGTGCAAAATGTGTGTATGAATGTGCATGCTGCAATGTATGCAGTATTTGGTATCAGGTTGTTATGTGAGCTTCACGTCGTCGGTGCTTCAGGGTGTGTGCAGGGGCTTGTGGGTGGTGGATGGGGATGGATTGTGAGCTTCACCGGAGCTGTTGTGGCTGTTGGGCAGCGGGTGTCTGGAGAGAGGTTTCACACTCCTATGAATAATGCAGTGAGTGTTGTGGGAGGCAGAGGATGTATTGCCTGAGAATAAACGTGGTTTCAAAAATGTGCTCTCCAGAAAACCAGATAGTGTGGAGTGGGGGGGGGGACAACCTCACTGATTAGACACCTCTCCTCTTACTGAGGCATCCGTTGAGAAGGTGGAAAGCCAATCCTGGTAGAAGCCTGCACTGACTTCACATGCACCAGGTGAGCTGGTGGTCATATCTATCAAGCGTCAAGACTTGGAGCATCCTGCCTTACCTTAGCAATAAAACTGAGAGTCAAGTTGAACTTATTGGCAATTCAACCAAGTGGCAATTAGATCAAGCAAAACGTGAGCCCATCTAGGTGTTGTTTGCTGAAATCGAGTCATCAGAAGACTAATCATTGTGTGGTTAAAAGGTTTAAGTAGGCAATCCATACTATTGACTCGTGGGCAATGAGCTGTAAATTAACATCTGTAACGGGTGATCAAGGATGTAAAAAAAGAATGCTTTGAAGAAAAAATATTTTGCTTGCTTTTCTCCAGGAAATCACAGCGATAGAGACATGGGATTCTATTTTTAGAAACAGTTGTTGCCGACGATAAATTAAAAACCTGTGATGGGATAATATCTACCAGTGTGCATTGCATCTGCTCTGGAGTGGTCTGATGAAGAATATGCTGTTTACCCTATTCCTCTTCTTCGGGGTTGGGAGATAACTTTTGCAATCCAGAAAATCACTTATTTCCTAATAGAGGTCGCTATATTCTAATGGGACTGTCACCTTTTTATCTTGGAATTATAATTTCTGAGCATTTTTAGATAAAAATTAGGTACATTTTGTACAAATAGAACTAAAACGAAATCATTTTAAAATATATTATTTCATCCCTTTTTTCCCCTGTGTCGAGACAAAATCTCCTTGGCTCTTATGGGAATGAAACACTCCTCCCGCTGTATGCTGCTCAGGAGAAAAATGGCGGAGTCTGAGAGTACTGAGGTAAGTGTGCAATATTCGATTATTTTAAGCTACACGGAATATTTAACTGAAGACTAGGCTCGAAGTGCAATGCGCTGCCAATGTGGTGGGTTTCATTTCGAGCATGGGAAGCCCATCGCGCACAAGGCTAGACTGGTCTGTCTTATCAGTGTGTCCACTTATTTGCATTAAGCTACATGCATGTCCTTTCTCTGCAAATGGAACTCTGTAGTCATAACAGGCCATATACACTTAATCGAAGTAGGCTTTTAGAAAAACTGTTGACTGAGCGTACGTTCAGTTCCGAGAACTTAGTTGAGTCGGTTGACATCATGTTAGTAGCCTATAGCTGTGACACAATGTTTAACATGGCCCGGCTATCCGAATGAAAGCCGAATTGTGTGAATGCCACCAACTATTTTCCTTTCATGTTTCTTATTCCTAGAAATGTTCTCCACACTAACAGGTGCGGGTGTTTAGCTCGTACGCTGTCCGTGGTCCTGCAGCAGTCCTGCGCTGGTAACCGCTATGAAGGGTTGGCTCCGGCTCGCTGGAGTGGACCATGCGCCACCAAAATGTTATTATCAAAATCTGGTTTTGGTGTATATTTCGATTGTTAGGCTAACCATTTTGGACAATTCAATTTCGATTTTTTTTTCACAGATCTCCTCAGGTAGGCTTTTGTTTCAGATGACACAATGATAGAAGACTGGCCAAAATCTCATTAAGATGAGCAGAGGTCCTCTAGTTTTCTTAGGAATGTGTTTGTTTATCAGCCGTAGCTGTTCCTGTTTAGAAAATACCTTTTTTGTTTCTCTGTCAAATGTTGTTGGCTCAGATATTGGGGAGTCCATTCCTCTCACGTTGTATGCATAACAGAAGTTTCAGGTAGGAGGTCTTGTAGAATTATTGAAATTATCATCTCTAGTAGGGCAGACATGATGTTTTCATATTGGATATGCAGTTACATATCAAAGACACATTGACACAGCTTTCAGGTTCATACAGGAGATTAAAAAAATGTTCAAACCAAAACCCTTCCTCGTATTAATACTTATTAGTACAGTGGGAATGCAGAGGGCAGTAAAGTGAAAACTTACACAGCATCATCTGAGGGGCGATGAGGCCTCTTCTGGAGTACTGGAATGAGACCAGTTGGATATGCTGTGTTTGAGTGGCTTGATGGCAGAAGCCCAGATCCACAGTGGTTTCCTTCACTTCCTTAGAGGGATACAGACTCCCCTGCAGAGAAGTCTAATGATTCCTTCAGACACAGTTTCCTCTTAGTAAAAGCGTGGTCAGTGTCCGTCATTCATTTTCATAACATCAGCGTCATTTATGAGAAGTTTGTGTCTTTTTCCAAAGGAAAGACAAGTTGAAACAGAAATAATGTGGTGGCGCTGACAGGCTGTGTTTGTTTGCCTGACATCAAGGATGAAAATGGATGTGACACTAATGGGACATGTCGTAGTCACAGCGACTCATGCAGGTGACTGAAGGATTGGGATTATTTGGTTTAGATGAGCCCACATAATGTTCATTCAAATAACAAGGCAGCATGTCTTCACTGTGTTAGAGTCACATATGAAGTTGACAGGGACATGTCCCAGAGTGTTTTGGCACTTAACCATCAGTCCACATTTCCCTTTGCATGCAATGGTATTCCTCTATTCTGCTCTTGTATTCTGAGAATCTGTGCTTAGTGAAAGGACGTTTATCTCATTCTTTATAGTCTGGAATATTCTTCATAGAGGGGATGTTCTTAATATCAGAGCCCTAAAATATTTGAAAGGAAGCCGCTCTGTAATTTTTTAAATTAGTATTTCCAATTAACATTCATTCGGAGCATCTGATTTCCATTGCAGAACTATATAGCCCCACTGAGTGTCATCAGTGGAGCTTTATTCTATTTTTGTGGATGTAAATCAGAGTAAACCAGAGTAAATCATTACTGGTTGTTTTAAGATGCTCTGTTGTACAACATTACATCTGGAATATATTCATTGTCATGGGCAAACAGAGGATCTCAGCTTGACAATTCACTAACAATCATTTAAAGTCCACAGTTTTCTTTAGATGTGCTTGACATGGCGATATTCAAAAATGTTTTGTTTCAGATTGTTTAGGCCGACATGCTGGTGGCGTAGCAGGAAACCGGGAGTTTGACTCCACCGGGGGCGATGTAACGGAGGGTCAGAGGGTCAGCATGACTTCTAATACATAATTGAATTGCTAGGAAGATGCCATCTGAATATGAACCGTGGTGGAGGACTTGGATGGGTGAGGCGTGCTTGTCACTATTGAAGTTTGGATTCAATTTGTTCCATGACCATAGAGTTCAGTTCTGATGCAATATGGGTGTCCCCCATGGAGTTCCTGCTCCAGGGCCATTTTCCTATGCCCGAAGGTTCCTGCTCCAGGGCCATTTTCCTATGCCCGAAGGTTCCTGCTCCAGGGCCATTTTCCTATGCCCGAAGGTTCCTGCTCCAGGGCCATTTTCCTATGCCCGAAGGTTCCTGCTACAGGGCCATTTTCCTATGCCCGAAGGTTCCTGCTACAGGCACCCCCCCCCCCCCAAAAAAAACAACAAAACATCAAGTTTGTTGCGATGAAGACAGAGCAGTGATGTAAAATCACTGGATGGTGTCTTTGTGTAGTGTCCCAACTCAGGCTCCCTGGTATTTCAATCCATGTCTCGTTCTCCGTAGTCAAGTTTTAAGTATTTTATTTGGGTCTGAGGTTTCATCATTTCAGCTACAGTATGTTTGGTGGGATGTTGTAGATTATGATTGCTAACTGGATAGCAAAAATGATGTAACGTGCTGTTGTAGCTATCCTGTGGAATGATCCAGGCAACAGGCCTCCACTGGTCTGAGTCCAAGTCACCAGAAGTTGGATGTGGAGGGAATGTGTGGAGACACGGCACATCATTCAGAGCAATGGGATGTGCATCGGAGGAGACGTCTCAATCCTCAACTGCTAGCTGCCCTGCTGTGGAGCTGTTAAGACGAGGCAAAAGCGACCTTAAATTTGGACATTTGGAAATTGTGAGGGGAGAAAAAAATGAATACAACACTGTTGCACTGGTAATTCACACTGGCGTTTTGGAAAGTTAGCTTCGTCACACGGCATCCTGGTTGTTTCCAATACACTGAAGGAAAAATATGCAGACAGACATCCCATAATACTGTTAGTGTTGTTTCTAGGCAAACGGGCTTTGAAAAGTCACCTCCGGGGCTACATCAAAGACACCCACAGCTGAGAGAACAGATGAGAAAGCAAAATTGCTAGGAATATAAATGGCGTCACGATCCAAATATCCTGCAGATTGTGCAGACTATGTTGTGCTTTCGCATAATAAATGATTTTTTTATTGATTCACTGTCATCATGTGGTATGGCCACCTCTCCTGCTGTTTCTGCATGGAAGACCTGACTTCCATAGAAATCAGTCCCTGCCCCATGAGGTCCTTGTGGCATGTCTCCATTCTCCTCATCCCTTAGCAACAGCAGCCACCGCAGCCCGTCGGCACCGTGCAGTCCCAGCGTGCGCAGCCCACCTCGCTGCCCAAGCCTGTGCCGTCCGTCCGCCAGGTTCCGCGGCCGCCCGACGCGCCTCACGTGGCCTCCCTGCCCAGCTGCCCTGGCCGGGGGAAGATGGCCAAATTCCTCAACCCTGAGGAGATGACCTCCAAGGACTACTACTTTGACTCCTACGCGCACTTTGGCGTTCATGAGGTGGGGCTTCCATGGGGCTGCGTGTACTGCACGAAGCATCTCAAAGTAGCACATCCGACTGCGAGGTGCTCTGTGAATGCTGGCCCAGTTCTTGTGTACTTGTGTGTCCTTAAATGACTCAGTGTGAAGTTAGGTCCACAAAAGAAAAGCCCAATTTAGAACTCGTCACAGTACTGCATTTCCTCCCCGGAGATGAACTATGTTCTGGAGGTAGGAAAGGAACATGTCAAAGGGTGGAGAAAAACTTTCAAGACCCTATGAGATGGGGTTTGTTCCGTGAAATTGTTTGAATGTAGGTCAGATGTATTTTAGTTTTTTTTTTGCTCTGTTCTTGACAGAATTATTTTATTACTTGGAGATGGACTGCGGTCATTTTCTGTAATTTCACGTTTGTTTTTTGTGTAATACGCCATCCACTGGGAAAGATATGCTGCCCTATCAGTTTTTCAGTGTGGACTATAGTGTGTGAAATGGACGTGTTAGATAACAGTTACTGATGGATACACATGATTTTTTCCCCCCCATACAACACGCGATCTGTGTTGATTGTGTCATGGCAATTAATATGGCTTTGAAGAAAGGTATTAGCTTGACAGACACTGATGTTGATGGCGTGGCAGTCTGTGACTCTAACACCATGTATTTTTCTGTAAACAGGAAATGCTGAAGGATGAAGTGAGGACGCTCACTTACAGGAACTCCATGTACCATAACAAGCATGCGTTTAAGGACAAGACTGTCCTGGACGTGGGCAGTGGGACTGGCATCCTCTCCATGTTTGCTGCTAAAGCAGGAGCCAAACACGTTTATGGGGTAAGAGAAGCTCATTGGTTGGTCTTGTCATCGGGGCCATCGCCCACCACGGTCTCGTCCGGGCACCCAACACCCTCTCTCCCTCTTTTGGAGCGTGCCATTTAATTATCGCCCCTCACCTGCTGGTCCGTCGCCCCATCTTACCGGTCATTGTTTGGATTTTGGTCCTTTGTAACTTTGCTTTGATTTCTTGTCCTGTTGTCATTCTATGTTAGTTGGGTTAATGAAGTCCTCTGTTCTCCCTGCGCCTGTGTCCTGCCTCAGTGTGCAACGTTACAATGATAGCACGTTGTGTGAAGCCTGACAAACTGCTAGCGTACCCCAGTGTCTCTGTGTGTGTCTGGGTTCCTGTACATGTTAATGCGTATACTATGCGTGTACATATATGCGTATATACATGCATGAGTTTAGCAGACTTGGTTTACCTAATGTGGTTAATGTCGTTAGCTTGTCTGGCAGGTTGACTGGATAAGTGCTCCCTATTTGAGTGCTCTCATGGGACCTTGTGGAGCAGAAGTAATTGCCACTCGAGGCATATCTGAAAATGCATGTTGGATTTGGGCCTCTAGCTTGCTGATAACCCTTTTGTTCTAACTTAGTGCATTGGTCTTTGACACACCTGGCCACTTTATTTGTGTGACTTTGTGTGTGTCTGCGTATGTGTGCGTGTGCACAGTATGTGTGACTTTGTGTGTGTCTGTGTATGTGTGCATGCGCAGTATGACTAGGTTCTGGTTTGTTTTGTAGTTGTGCGTGAATCTAATCAGCCAATACTGATGCTGTACCAAACTGGCTTCTTACTGCCTGTGAGTTGTAGCTATATCTCTCTATCTGTCCTCACGCCGTCCTTCATATTAGTTTGATTTCCAATGCACGGTCTATTGCAGTCTAGTCACTTTGAGATCTTTGTCTTTATTACACTGTCAAGGGAATGTGCTCTGGTGCCACGCCATTATCAGATCCATCAGTGAGACTACGCCACAGAGACAGACCTTGGGGAACACACCTGTAATCTGAACTCTCAATATCACAGCCACACAGAGAGAAGTAATCACACAGATATCACATGATTGGAGTAAAGGTGTCCCAGCGGTTAGTGGTTAAAATAACATCAAAACCCAGAGCTGGCAAGGGGAAAGTCTGTTGGCAGTTAACCCATAATTGCCCCCAAGTTCAATACTGTCAATAAGAATGTCCTCTTAAATGTTAAAATAAAGATAAAAGCAACAACACTAATGACACCATATCCAACGGTGATGACACCCATGCTACTGTAATTTATTTGAAGCTATGCCTGCCTTTACGTTAAACTGGTTGAAGTGATTTCTAAGAGGTAGCTATATTGTACATGACTATGGGAAACACTCTCCAGAGAGGAGATGTGTGACTGCCTGTGGGTGACAGATAGTGAGGTCTCCAGGCACAAGTGGGTGCGGAGAGACAATATGAGGGAAAGATCTCTGTGAGAGAGGGTGCTCAGTCAGTCATGGCAATCCAGGTAGAAATGTCAGTGTTGGGGAAAGAGGACAAATCCCCAAATTGTACGGGCTAGTATAAAACACACACACATTCACAGTCACATTATCATTCCTTTATTTGAACATACATAAGTCATATTTAAATTGAAAGAGGCATTGTGTAGAATCCTGCCTCTAATGTACAAAACCGAATTAAAACAATAACACAATTTGTCTCGTCCTTGTCTTCAACTTATCGAATGAGACCCAGATAATATTAACTAGTCCAAGGTAGTTTAGGGTGGGAAGGATTATAGTGTCCCAAACTAGTATGAGGTGATTACATGTCAATGCAAACTGATAGATGGATCTGAGAGAAAATTTCTATTTCTCCCATTCTAGTCACATTAGCTATACATGTTTGCATGAGCTAGAAATTAGTGTTTCTAGTTAGGCTACATAGCAACGGTTGCTCGTCTCATGTGGGGGGTGGTGACGAGCTCCGGCTCCATTTCCTCACTGACTATCTCACCTCTCACAGAAATGTTTTGTCGTTACATAAAATTTTTTCCAAATCACAAAATAGTAATCCATAACTATGAATCTAGCGGGTAGAACTAATATTTTTTTTCCACCTGCTGAGTGATTTATTTGAGGTTCACCCGCGGGAAACCAAGGGCCACCCGACCCCATGCAGAACACTAACAGACAGCCGGAACGTCCATGACCGCTGACACCAAGCTGTGCCTCACTGACTGCCTCACCCTTGACCTGTCTGGGTCCGCAGTCGGAAAGACCACATTCTCCCAAACATCGGCAGGCTATCGCAGGTTTTTGTGGAAGTGCAAAGCTGTTCATGTATAGCATAAGGGGCTGACACTTAAACAGCACACTAAGACACACAAATGAACAAAATAGGCTACACATTACCAATAGCATATTGTCCTCCACATGGTTTTTTTTACAGCAGGTCAGGCCAGGGGGACCAGGTGTGCTGGCAGGTGGGCAGCAAACTGAAGACCAGGGGCACTTACCTTAATTGGGATGTGGAGGGCCAAGCTCGGCCTGGGTGACAACCCCAGAACGTTGAGGCATCGAGTGACCAGGCTATAGCTGGGCCCCTCAGACAGCATTAGCCAGGTCCCGTCTGTTTTCTAGAGGCCATTACTGAGGGATGGCTGATTTGGACCAGATGGGTGGTACAGAGCATGCTTCACCTCCTACACCTTAGATATTAGGGTGTGTGTGTGGGTGGGGTCCAAACCAGCCAGAATGCTGACACTTGTAAAAATATGAATTGGTGTGACTGTTTCCCTGCTTCATGTGTTGATGGATTGCTGCCTTTATGGTAAAAAATGAAAACTCCTGCTGGGATTCCTGTCTGTGGGGCTAATTTGACCTAAAACACTATTCGCTGTACTCTGTGTGTTTGTGTTAGTGTGAGGTTCTCCAGCAACAATGCTGATGGGCCTTTTATCCATTAATCCTTAAATGGTATGCCTTTAAATGTGGAAGTACAAAGTTACATTGAAAAAGCAGAAAGTTACCCCAGAAATGTGATTAAAGTTATACTGACCTTTAAGGAATTTGTCAAGCAATCATTAACAGAACATGCACATGAGAGCAAACGCTGTTGTTTTGGATGGTAGTGTTGTGTTGGCTATCAGCAGTATGCAGCTGGAGATAAGCCAAGACACACAAACACACACACACACACACACACACACACACACACACACTTGTGCAAATAGTGTATTGGGGTAAATGTAGTGCAGCATATATTACAATTTAATTACAACATATAACGACCATTTGTTCCCGTTCAAATAGCCATTTTCAGTAGTGTTGAAGGTATATCATGTGTATATCTGAACAAACATGTGTATATCTGTGACTGCCTTTTTTTGCCGGGCCGCGTAAGCGGAGCCGACCAAGAAGAGCGAATGTCTCTTACTGACTGAGTGACTGACTGACTGACTGAGTGGGTGAGTGACTTACTGGGTGACGGACTGACATCCCCTTATGAAATAGCGTAGTGGTTAGAGACGCATACTACCAAACCAGAGGTTTTGCGTTCGAGTCTCATTACAGGCAAAACAAATTACGTGTTAGGATTTGTTCCGGATAGACAAAAACTTCCCTGGCTATGTAGCTACGTTGTCGTAAGCCTAAAATAAAACTGTTTACTGGTTATATTGTGATTATTTCTGGTGGATTTTCGAAGTACACATCCGTGCATGCTTTTTGGGGTAATATAGGCTAGATCACAAATCATTTGACAGTAAAAGAGTAGGGGTTTCCACGATTCTCTCATCTTTTCACTTGACCAAAACGTCAGTTATCGTCACCTATAGTGATGGTTATTATATGAATGTCATTCACGAATGAAAGAAAAACGAACGCTTTCAAATTATTAAGTTAGTAGATACTAGTTAGCCCATTACTGGCTAATAGGCTGTTAAAACGGCCAGTGGCAAAAGCCATATAGTTCATAGATGCTATTTGTGGTGGATGTAAACTTAATAAGAAATGTTAATCAGTTTAACACAATGCTTAATGGTGTCTAGCGAAATATTTAAACTTGGTGTGATGTTGCGTGACAAAATGATTGCGTGACAAAATGATCTAATGTCGAGATGCTATACCGACACCACATGTGTATAACTCTGTGGCGTAGTGGTTAAAGACACAGCCTCTTGTGTGGGAGACCCAGGTTTGAATCCAGGGAGGGCAACAACTTTCATCTCTCCTTTTTGCAGGCTGGCTGAACTAGGCTTGCCTGGTTCCTTTTCTGGTTTCAACAATGTCAAATAAGGACATCAAGAACAGAAAAGACTCATATGTCAGTTTTGGGGTTATGTTCAATAAACAGGTAGAGAAACACACCAAGCAACTTCCTGAATGTGAAGTGTTCGTAATGTGTCTTGTAAAAGTAAAAAGCAATAAGTTAGAAACATTTAATTTCATAAAGTATCCTACAAAAACTATCAATAAGAACTGGTATCAGTGTCCGAATGTCTGAAGTAATTGTTGTTTTCCTTTTCCCCAGATTGAATGCTCCAGTATATCAGAATACTCTGAGAAAATCATCAAGTCTAATCAGCTGGACAGTGGTAAGAGATGAAGGGCTTTCTTATTCACTGCGTCTCTTCTCTATTCTCCGCAGAGACTAAGTATAACAGGGTGTTAGAGTGCAACTTTGACGGCACAATTGCGGCTAAACCTAGAGTATGGCAAGTTATTTTTTTCTTTTCTTTAAGCTCATTTAAGGCTGTCTAGACCATTGAACATGAAACTGGAATCCGGCTGAAGATACAGTTACTTCCTCAGTGGCAGGACATAGATATTGGACCTAGGCCTTTCTTTGGGGGAAAGAAATCCTATAAAATGTATCACTGAAAAATCACAGACTCACTACTCCTTTTATGCCTTACATCACAACTAGCTCTAATCAAAAGAATCAAGACTTTTTGATAACATCATAAAGGAATAAAACTAAATGGCTTGAGCCAGAATATGAGAGTGCTGTGTGGATGGAGAGCATAATATTATGTTAGAGCACAGAAGAGTTTAAATGATTTCCTTTATCACCCTACTTTATTTTGGCATTGTCTACAACATGCGTTTGGAGAGGCAGGGTAGACTAATGGTCAAGATCGTCTGGTCAGTAAATGAAAGTTTGCTGTTTCTAATCCCTGAGCCAACAAGGTGAACAAACCCTGTTGTTTGGTCCCGTGAGAAAGACAGTTAACCCTCATGGCTCGCAGGTTGTTGCTGTACATACCTGATAAAATAACAACATATATTTTTAAGTGCTTCTTCCCGCATTCAGGCCTGTTGAAAAAAATAAATAAGTAAATAAACAGCAAAATGAAAAAGCATTCCATTGACTAGATGTAATAAGCAAGGAAGCTTCGACCCAATCGCAAAGTTGACAATACAAAACCCAATTTTTCAAGATGGTTTGCTGCATAAGGAATAAAAAGACTTTCCATCAATGAAGGAACCAAGAATTCTATTCTGTATCAGAAAATTCTAAACAAGAATGTCAGGCGTTCCGCTCGTGAGCTGAATCTGAAGCACCTTGTTTATGCAGCAAGACAATAATTCAAAATGCACAAGCAATTTTATCAGAATGGCTGAAAAGACAATACATTTTACATTTTTTACTCAAAAGCTACAAATCTCATCAAAATGAAGCACTTATTGAATATTAGTGGTATGTGTGAGATAATTTGGACAGGAAAGAAAAGCAAGGTTAAAAGAACAGTTCTTGCAAGAAATCCCCTAAAAATGGTCGCATTCACAGAGCTAATTATTAATTCCAGTCACCCGTGAGGATGTAAAGTACCCAATAAGGCAACTAGATGTAATTTGATATAAAATAGACAAAAATCAATTAGTTGTCAAAATAACTGTAGGTTACTTGTTAGCTTATAGCAGTTATATAAATACCCAGCCTTTGTAGAACAAAAATGCTATGGAACACAGCAAAGTATAAATATTTATTCTTAGCATTTGTTTGTGTGTTTTCCTTTCTGGTTTGTTTTCCTTTCTGCCACTGTGCATTCATATTAATCATACATTGATGTAAAAGCTAAGTGCAGTAGGTATTGTGGGTCACATAAAGAGTCATGCTTGTTCATACATACATTCCAGATCATTTAATTCCTGTCATGACACACGGCTTCCATCGTCTGACTGTATCAGCAGAAGCTGAGCTTTGTGCTATTGTTACAGAAGGCTGTGTGCTTGTTGATTTGGAACCACCACCCCCCACCACCCCATATTATCTTCACAGAGAACTAATGGTATTTGATCTGTGGTAATGGTGGGTAATGGTTTGCCTTGCAGTCATTACCATCTTCAAAGGCAAGGTGGAGGAGGTGGAGCTGCCAGTGGAGAAAGTGGACATTATCATCTCAGAGTGGATGGGCTACTGCCTCTTCTACGAGTCAATGCTCAATACGGTCATCTTCGCAAGGGACAAGTGGCTGGTAGGTGTGTGTTTGAGGGCGGTGTGTGTGTGTGTGTGTGTGTGTGTGTGTTCACTGACCTGATGTGCTAGCAGAACGAACTGAAATACCCAGGGATAAAAACCGTAACCTGGTCTGGGGTTTGGTTCTTCTCACATTCAGCACAGCTGAGAAATGACATGTCTTTGTGTGCAGGATTGATTAGAAGTTATTTTCCCACCCCACACTTTAAATAGAAACCTGGAGGACTGATGTTTCCAGACCATGCTGCTCTGTATGTGGTGGCCATTGAGGACAGGCACTACAAGGACTTCAAAATTCACTGTGAGTGTTTGTGTGTGTGTGTGTGTGTGTGTGTGTGTGTGTACTTGACCCTGTGCTCCAGTCTCCCTCTCTACTCCCAGGGTGGGTCTTTCCTGGCTTATGTTTCTGCTTCGCTAATGAACCGTGAATGTAGAACAACCACAGCAGTGGGCACACATGCTTAATGAAGCACACATACAATTACAAAGGAGGTGCGCACGAACACACGCGCACACACAAACACCCACACACACACACACGTTGGTCATGAGTTTGAACTTTTCTAAAGCAAAATTGATGATCAATACGAAACCGTAAATCAACATGACCCTCCGTAATCTGTCTTGTCCACATTAAAGATGTCCTGGAGGACTTTGTGGAGGTGTTCTTTCTTCACTCAGCACAGAGACCAGTAACATGGCAAGAGAACAGAGGATAAGAAGCAGAACAATGGCCAAAACCACACTGAGACACACAGACACACACACACACACACACACACACAAACACTTACACATACACGCACACACACACACACAAACACACACACACACAGCATTTCCGATTGGAGAAAACCAGTTCTAGCTGACCTTATCCATCCATGTTATTGTGTTGTCTGGAATGCAACCCAGGATTTAAGTACACATCATTACTCCCTCCCCATCCTGTCACCACACTTCAGTGGGACACAATGAAAGGGCTCGATCTTAAGTACCTTAGCCGTGCATAATGTATGATCAGTTAGCCTCAGGGGGAGAATAGATTAGACTGTCTTACTGTTCTGAGTCTTTCACTACACTGACGGTTAGCCAACACTGCGTCTATACCTCCTTCTCAGCCCTCTAAATCCATAAATCCACCACTCTGATGTCGTTGTCTTCTAGCAGGGAATAGGGTGCCGTCGGGGGCTGACACGGAGCCTTCCTGCCTGCTTGTTTCCACAGGGTGGGAGAACGTGTACGGCTTTGACATGACCTGCATCCGTAACGTGGCCATGAAGGAGCCGCTGGTGGACGTGGTGGACCCCAAACAGGTGGTCACCAACTCCTGCTTGATCAAGGTCAGCTATGTCTTCACCTGTGTGCGTGTGTGTGTGTGTGTTTTTACTATACCGAACTACCAAGAATACCTGCCAGGGGAAAAAGACAGTTGTAAGCTTCGGGGTTAGACTTAGGGCTTGTATTATTGTGAGAGGTTTAGGGTTAAGTCTATTCATTTTCGTAATGTGAAAGAAGACACAAATTAACCTGCGAGTCATTGAGGAGCATTTATTGGCTGATGACCCTAGCCAAAGTAATACATTTTGATTAGATTAGATTCAACAATTGAACAGCACAAGTACAGTACAACGAAATGCAGTTTGCGTCTAACCAGAAGTGCAAATAGAAGAGTGCAGAAAAATGTACTAGTATTAAGTATGTATGTAAGTATGTATGTACAAGTGGAATGTATAGGTGTGTAATTAATGGAAATGCATTACAATTCTAAATATGCAGTGGAAAATTTACAGATTGACAGAAAATGTACAGGTATTAACAGGCCAGCTGACAGTCTTGCCTGGGCCCGGGACGAGATAATCTTAGATGGGCCCTTTAATGTCAACCCAATGTCAGTTCTGGGCCCCCCCCCAACCCTGGGCCCGGGACAACAGACCCGTTTGTCCCCCCCTATCGGCGGGCCTGGGTATTAAGTATAATGTATGGACAAGTGAGATAAATAGTTGTGGCAATTCTCAATGGCATTCTGAAGGAGTTCTTAATGGCACTCTGAAGGAGTAAGGTAGCATGTGCAACTGAAATGCAGGGATAGCAGCAATGAGGTTCCCGAGGTAGACATATATGTAACAATAGAAAATGCAAGTACAGTGGCAGTTCTAAATGTGCAATGTGGGCAAATTCAAGGTGCAAGTCAGCATGTGCAAATGAAATACAGGAATAGCAGCAATGACATGTGAACTGAAAAATCCTTATCAGACTTGTAAGGCATTGACAGAGACCAGTAGTATGGGTGGATATGGTTAGTGATGGGGGGTCACAGAGTTCAGCAGAGTTACAGCAGATGGAAAGAAACTGTTCCTGAGTCTGCTGGTGCGAGAACGAGGAGACCTGTACCGCCTGCCTGATGGGAGGAGGGCAAACAGTTTGTGGCATTGGTGTGAAGGGTCCCTGATGATGCCGCGCGCCCTGTGCAGACACCGCTTGCGCTGGAGGTCTCTTAGATGGCTGGGAGCTGGGCACCCGTGATGTGCTGGGCGGTTTTCATCACCCGTTGCAGGGCATTCCGGTTGCCTACAGAGCTAAACAGAGCTAACAGCTAAACCACACTGTGGTGCAGTGAGTCAGAATGCTCTCGACTGTGCAGCGGTAGAAGTTCACAAGGATCTTGGAAGACAGACGGGCCTTCTTCAGCCTCCTCAAGAAGAAGCTGCCACGCCTTTTGGACCAGGGCTGAGGTGTTGAGGGTCCAGGAGAGGTCCTCGGAGATGTGGACACCCAGGAATTTGAAGCTGGAAACGCGCTCCACCTTAGTGCCATCGATGAGAACTGGGGCGTGACTGCAGCCTTTAGACTTCCTGTAATCCACAATGAGCTCCTTGGTTTTCTTTGCATTGAGGGCCAGGTTGTTATCTACGCATCATGCCTCCAGGCACTTGACCCCCTCCCTGTAGGCTGACTCGTCATTGTCACTGATCAGGCCTACCACCGTGGTGTCGTCTGCAAACTTGACGATGGTGTTGGAACTGTGTACAGGAACGCAGTTGTGGGTGAAGAGGGAGTACAGGAGGAGGCTCAGCACACAGCCTTGTGGAACACCAGTGTTCAGGATCAGGGTGGAGGAGGCTCAGCACACAGCCTTGTGGAACACCAGTGTTCAGGATCAGGGTGGAGGGGGTTCAGCACACAGCCTTGTGGAACACCAGTGTTCAGGATCAGGGTGGAGGGGGCTCAGTACACAGCCTTGTGGAACACCAGTGTTCAGGATCAGGGTGGAGGGGGTTCAGTACACAGCCTTGTGGAACACCAGTGTTCAGGATCAGGGTGGAGGGGG